>VZRQ01008991.1:2749837-2765582 GCA_013397975.1 Machaerirhynchus nigripectus
CCCTCCCCTCCCCTCCCCTCCCCTTTCACACTTTTTGTGCTTTTCTGGATATATCATTAGCACATTTTGAGTCAAAACAAAGAATGCCTGTGGTGCATTAGTCTTATGATGGAAGCAGTACCACCATACCAGAGGTGTCTGAGCTGGATGTGATTATCCATAGTCCTTTACTTTTGGTGTCCATTACAGCTGTGCAGATATCTGTGCAGAAATCAAGACAGATGGAAAACACAGCACTTAGCAGTCATTTCTGCAAATGACTGCCCCAGATATGCTGAACTGCAGAACTGCGACCCTCTTATATTTCTTATGATTCTGCACAGGTACATAACACATTTCTGTCTGTGATCTTCTGGGAGTGCTCACAATGGCATATATATATAAAAAAAAAAGATGATGAATGGAAGAACCTTGCTTCAGTTTCCTTTTGGGATAACAAGTGTGGAAAAAGCAGGACTGAGTCACTGAAGTGAAATCCAACATTCCACTGAGGTGTCAAGCAATGATTTATCCCTTGGCACACGCTGCAATTGCATGCATGCTGCCTTATATTACATTTACCTCTGTGTATGTTTTCACATATCTGTTTTTAAGGCTGATTAACAAAACCAGTAAGGCCACGGGGGAATCAGATGATCTCCTTTCCATGAAATTTTGTCCTTTGGGAAGCACGATGTCTATTCTGAAAGGAGAGGAAAAAACCTAAAACAACTGAGCCTGCCCAGTTGCCTCTACAACTCTGAAATGTTCCTCCTGATTTTAGGCTTTGACAACTATTTGTTATGGAATATGGCATCTCAAAAAGTTAAAAAGAGGTAATTTGGAAAATGGAGTTCAGATACTCTCCAAACATATTATTATATCTTCACTTTTTTTCAACAAAAAAGGCTCATTTTTTGCTGCTGCTGAGGTACTATATTTGGAAGGAAAAAATTACTCTGCTGAAAAATATGTGTGGCTTCAAAAAATTATGTATTTTCAGATTTTTTTTCTTAGAATGGCTAAAGTCATGCTGTTCCTCAGTGCTATTAATAATTGTACTTCTAATGGTGCTTGTGCTGGAGAGTTCGCAGGCAGGAACACAGAAAGCGCTGGATCTGAATGCCTGTAAATGAGAGGAAATGAAGCTGGGTGAGGCTGAGGTCTAGCTCTAGCTGTGATTCTCAAGTCAGGAGGAAGTTCCACTCATTCTGCTCTTTTGGCACCTGCTGAAGTTCACGGGCCACTTGTTTGAGCATGACTTGTGACCAACACCACCCATCTCTATCGGCACATGAGTTCAATTGTTGTCTCCTTTAATTAGGTCAATACTGTGAAATTCCAGTTCAGGGCCTCATTCAGGAGGCAGAGATCGTAAAAAGTATTTTTTTCCTCCTGTTCCTTGTGTGACATTTGGTTCAATCACTGTATTCCACTTGGGCTTTTTGGCTCACATGACGGCCTTTGCAGCAAATGAGATTTCTAGCAGCAGTGAGAAACCTGTCCCAGTCTCCAGCTGCCACTGCGGAAAACCAGGCATTCCTCAGAGGTCCTGCATTTCCCACTCTGCTGTGAATGCCACAGAAACCCTTGGGGACCTCAAATCACAGCTGATGCCTAGGTTTGGATGGCTGACCAAAGCCCTACTTTGGACCACCACCTCAATGTGGGGAAGAAAATGGGTCTTTCCATAGAGCTGAAAATGAGGAGGGTACATTATGGTCATTTGACCTAATCTCCTGAATATCACAGGCCACAAACCTTTATCTTGGCCCAGTGGGACATGGGGTGGTAGACTAAATGGATTAGTCTTGGTCTTTGTGGTATTAGCTAGTTCAAAGAGAGTTACAATCCCTTAATTACAGCTATCTACAGTCGGCTTAGGTAGTTTTTGTGCCCTTTTTCCTGCAGAGAGGTTAATTGTTCTATTTCAGTCTTACTTTTTCATCCTTTTCTCTTTCTTACTGTGACTACTCCAACTGATCTAAAGCAAATCAGTGCACACTCTCCTGAAAGGGTCTGGCTTCTTGTTTAAACTACTCTGATGATTTCAAAAGTGCTGTTAACTATTATCATGTTCCCAGCAATTCAGTGTGCAGAGAGCTGTCCAGAAGGGAAACACAGTGCCCAGGCAGCTAAACTGCAGATGTTTTTCTGCAGTTATAATATAGAAGTCCAAATTCAGTTTACTTGAGTTCAGTAGATTAATCATATAATCTGAGAAAAGTCAGATACTTAGTGGGTACTTGAGAAAAACGACTGTATAATATCATGCATATTTGACAAAATTCAGATAAACCATTCCCCTGGAAGATAACTATGTTTCCTATCTGGTTAGGGACTAATCTCTTTTAAATAGGAACTGTTGCCACAGCTTGTACACACTAATAAATGACACATTAGTTTTGGTATAAAATTTGCATCATAATTTATGGGTTTCAGAAGTTCAAAATTTCAGAACTTTAAGTCTCTGAAAAGTTCTCGTGACTTGAGTTTTGGATGGTAATACGAAGAAAAAAAAGGATGTCCCTGGATTTAAAGATTTATGACCTGCAGAAGGAAATGAGACCTCAGAATTCACTTGGGAACTGTGATGGAGAACAAAACTCTTGCTAATACTCTGCTTACTTTTTCCTCACAGTCTTAACTAAGCTGGAAATTTTTTTTTCCGCCACATCACATCTTCATTAGATTGTTCTCTGTGTAGACATAATTAGGACTTCCTGTCCTAAATAGAATGTATCTCAGTTCTTAAGATGTGGTTTTTATTCTCCTAAGTTTGGGCCTAGTTTAATCTTCACTGTAAATAATGCAAGGAGCCCTGGATGTTACAGCTCTGGGGGTCATCTGCCCAGTGCAGCATGGCTGGAATGTACTCTGCATCTACGTCCATCTGCACATCCATGCAGTGCATTTAGACAGCTCAAAAACTCACTGTTATGGCAAAGACCACCTGAGGGTGAGTATCACTAGAAACCATCCTTGCACTTCTCCCAGAAGGCACAGAGGAAACCAAAGTTTGGTTGAGAATTTGCACTTACTTTCCTAATGCAGAGTTTCAGAGGAGGCTACAAAAGAGAGATATTGTAGAAGAGCTGTCAAAAGGTGTGTGCTTGAAACACTACAGACCTATTGATTATTCTTTTATTGCTTGAGATTTAAAAATAGGAGCCTGAATGAGTTTCAATAGGAACTATTAGAACTGAATTACACAGTATGGTAACTCTGTGACAAAATAAACCACAGGGTTATTTCTAAAAGTGATGGCTGGAGGGCAGCCAATCCTTCTGTTTTATTGTTGCTGCACCAACCACATCAGAAGGTGCTTTTCACATCACCATTGAGCACATTTTTTGTTTTAATCCATTCTTGTTCAAGTTCAGGTCTTTAAAACATATTTTGTTTATTGTAGCATTCTCACCAAGGAAGCAGCATAGATTTTTTTCCATGATCTTGGAAGTTGTTCGTGGAATTGTTCAACACAGGAGACTGTTGCCTGGGAAAATGATTCATGATTCTAGAAGACTGGCAATGTTAGCGGATTTTCAGGAGGTGGGCTATGAGCACAGGGTCACATTGATCTCATCTCTGTCTCCTGTCAGCGTATGTTATCAGCCAGGTCAGTAATGAAGGGATTTGCACTGCTTCTCTCTAGTACGACGTAAAAAATAATCAAGACAAACTACCACTCGATAGCCAGCACTCTGAAAAATGCAAACTCATTTCCTCTTGGGCGACAGGCAAGTAGGATGGCTATTCCTCATTGCCTTTGCTCCTTGTCAACTCTATTAACTTCCAATTCACTCCCCAGAGGCCCTGGTTGTTAAAGATAACACAAGCATGCACTTGGATATGAGCTTGTCCTTCTCTACAGTGATGATGGCCCAAATATGTAAGGCAAGAAAAAGAAGTGGGGAAAAAAATAGGAAAAGTTAGAACATTTTTTTATGGAAAGAAATCTAACTTTTGGTCTGTCCATAAGGCAGAAGAACTTAGTCATGACCCAGGCCCTAGAATATGTCATGTGTAATAACAATCATATGAGCAACAAGAAGGAATAAGAAGTGTTGAAGGAAAAGAATAGTTGTGCCAGAAGAACAAAATGGGACATAAATAATAAAGAAGTTGAAGCTGGAATTCAGCAAGGGGATGTGATATCAAAAGAAAGGCCCTGGAAGAGACTTTCAAAGATCTGGTGGCACAGATATAATAGACTTTTACGCAAGACATTTGTCATATTAATATGATATGAATGTCTTGGATTAGGAAGAGTGGGACTCAGGCATCTGGTCTGAAATTCCTAAATCCATAGAGATATCTGGAGTAAATATGTATTTTCACCCCTTCTCTCCTACTCTCTTTTACATCTACTGTCTTAGAACTGGGCAGCCACGCTAGAGTGTTGCAATATGGGGAAAAGACATCTCATGTACCAAAAAGTGCACATTTTCAAATGAGAGTTATGTTTATGCTTCACGAAGCATAACTTAGTGTCACTAAAGTGCTTGTCACTGAAATGGAAGCTCCTACACAACCGCTTCCCTGTCCTTCCCCTGCATCTTTCTCTCCATCTTTTAAAATCTTCCAGTCTCAGGTTTTGTGAATGACAAAATCCGTGTCAGGTTGTTTGGGGGATCAGCTTCAACTGTCAGGACAAGACAGCTCACTGGAATTGAAGTGGCAGGAGCTCTGGAATGGCAAGGAACACCCTGGGATTGCCCAGGATGGTATTAACAGCTGTTTTAAAGGGAAGCTGCTCTGAGCCAGGCACAAGTTTAGTGTTTCAAACAGCCAGTGGAATATTCCAGATTAAGTTCTACTCATAATTCCAGGGCACTCTTTTTAATTGTCCTTGCTGAAAACAACAACAAAACCCACCAAACGTTTTCTGAGGTCTAACACAGGAAAAGCACCAGTCAGCGGAATTGGAATTATTTTCTTGGGAAAAATCTCTGCTAGCTCAATATTAATATTTTATATGGTTGAGTTTTAGGGATTTCATCTAATTACTTTGCTTTGGAATCTGCACATACTCCCACACGTACGAAATTTCAGCAAGGCAATTTGTAGAGGTTGTTCCAAAATCAACATTGCCTGTATTGGTGAGGCATAGAACTTTCCAAGTAATTTGAAGCAAGCAGAAGGTGCAATCTTGCCATACCTCTTTTAAACAGCTTAAATGAATGCAACGAAGGAAAATAGGAGCAGGTCAGCAAGTAATTAAACCTGTTGAGATCCAGCTGAATACCTGGCACTGCTCAGGTTCCCCTTGCAGGTTCCCCCAGCTGAAAAATGCTGCTGGATCATGAGAGGGAAAAATATTTTAAAAGGATGAGATAGAAAACTCACTTCAGTACAAAATTCCAAACTTTTATTGTAAATGAACCAGGAAAAAGTGCTTGAAACACTGAGAATAGATACAGCTTGTATTATTGATGTATGTTGAGACAAAGGTACCAAATCCTTGTTCAAATGGAAACAGTAAAGTCTGGGAGAAATGTGGGAGCTGACAAAGCTCCCATCTCCTGTCGTCTGTAGCTGCATCAATATTAGATAAGCCAGAGGCACATCTGGCTTGTCCAGTTTCCACAACAAGGTGGCTACATCCGAACTGTCTTCAGGGTGCAGTACATGGCCTCTCTTTCAAGTGACCTAAAGGTCTCAAATCCACGCACGAGCAAAGTTCTCTCACTTCAAAGATGAATGGAATAGTTTAGCTGCATCCTCCTAGATCAAGGCACTTAATGGGATGACTTAATTTAGGAAATGAGGTGCCCTGGCCTGTCTCTATAGTGACTACGTCCTCCTTCCAAATCTACCTGCCCTTCCCCTGGAGGAGCATCTGACTGCATGGGTGGCCAGGTCTTATGTTAGGCACACTGGTTAGTTGTTTATATTCAGCACAATAAACAACTACAGATTTCTCCCCCTGGCCTTGGCTTTGCCTTGGTCACTTTTGCTAAAACTGGATCATTCAGAAGAGTGAAACGTGTTGTACATCTCAGCCATTAGATCACTCCTTTGAAAGTCACACCCTCCTGGGGCTAGAATATGGTCCTACAGAGCTGGAGATACCCAGTGATATCACAGCTCATTCTCTTTCTGTTTTCTGCTGCAAGGAGGGGAAAAACACAAAATAAAACACTGTGTTATTTTGGGATCACAGACACCCCCTCCTCACCACCCTCTGATCTTCGTTTTATTTTATTCATTTATTCAAAGCTATATAGAGAAAGCTAACTTACTTAGGTTCAAGGAAAAGTTAATGCTAAAAACGATCCATCAGTAACATGTTTAGAAACATTAAAGTCACAAGTGATGAACACAGGAGCAGTCCTAAATCCATATCTCAATTCTTCAGTGGCCTAATTTTAAAAAATGTAGAGTATTTCATAGTTTGATCTTATCATAGAACTATAGAATGGCCTGTGTTGTAGGGGAACTTAAAGATTATCCAGTTTCTATCCCCTGCCCTGAGCAGGGACATCTTCCATTATCCCAGGTTGCTCAGAGCTCCATCTGGTTTGGCCTTGAACGCTTTCAGGGATGGGGCAGCCACAGCTTCTCTGGGCAACCTGTGCCAGGGCCTCACCACCCTCACTGGGAAGAATTTCTTCCTGCTACCTAATCTAAACCTCTCTTTGAAACACTTTTTTCCTCTGGTGAGCCTGCAGCAATTACCACCAACTCTGAACTGAGCTCAGGTTTACCCTGGCCAGCAGCTATGCACCCACACAGCCACACACTGACTCACTCCACCTCCCAGCAGGATGGGGGGAGAGCTGGAAGAACAAAAGCAAAAAAACTTGTGAGTTGAGGAAAAGGCAGTTTGAAAGTGAAGGAAACAGGATGTGTGTTTGGCCACAGCTAAGTCATGGCTGTGTTGTCAGCACTGCTTTAGTCACAGATCCAAAACTGAATGTTATGGAGAAAGTCAGCTCCATCCCAAACAGACTCAGTACAACCCTTGCAATTCTTCCACATAAAAGTAGATATAAAGTTAATGAGCCTCATTCCTCCGTCTCTCACTTGCCTTGTTTTATGTTAATGTATGCTAAATGGGTTCTATAAAGTTAGCCTGAATTTGTAGAGAAGTAAATGAGAAGACCTTGAATTGTTACCTTTCTGCCCCAAAACACTGTTGGTAGTCTTGGTTGTAATGTTCTCCTTTGAGGCACCCTAAAATCAACCAGAGGAGCTGGGGGCAGAACATGCCATGGCACTGTTTCCTTCCCATAGCCTTGGGGCTTTTCCTCAATAGTGTGCACTCCTGTACAAGACCAGTTGTCCTGGTATGTGTGAAACTGAGGTAGATGGGCTTCAGCTGAACCCAGTTCAGGCAGTCACCTACACTGGGCTCCCAGGAATGCTGTCCCCAGCCACCCACGGACTGTTCTGGCCAGGGAGGGTCAGACCTGTCTGTGGTGTGCACAGGAGGATGGATCAGACGCCACTGAATTTCCGTGGAATGAAATAGTGTTGGGTCAGGCAGTATTGGGGTCGTCAGGCTCTTGCACAATGTGCATGTCTCCCCGTGCTCAGATTAAGCTCTGGGTTCTCTCACCTGGGAGCTCCTCAGAGTGGAGTTGCTCCACCTTTGGATTAGCAAGGGTAGGATCCATTGTGCCAGCCAGCCTCAGCTCTGCTTCTCCTAAAACAACTCAGTGAGGGCTTTTTTGGAAACATAATTTCTGTTTCAATTAGGTGGAGTACTCCAAATTAAATACATGAAATAATGCTTTAATAGCACAGATACGTCTGCCCTCACCTGATTATGTTTTGCCTTCTGCAAGGAACATGAGATGCTTTGAGGCTCAAGTCTGTTTACCTTAAACACCCCCAAACATGCAGTTAATTGGATGGCTGTGTCATAACTGCTCCTGGACCAAAACTCCTTCTAAAAACTTCTCAGTTCCAATATCACCTGTTCCAATATTGTTACACATCAACAGCAGTAAGCATAGCAGTGTAATTATTTCCTAACAGGATTTTAAAACAATGGAATCAAACTACTTTAGGCATATGCTTAATTTCATTCTCTCTTCTGTCTAATTTTACATGAGAATTGTATTTATTAAACAAAGGCTGGCAATGTTGTTAACACTGAGTATATGCAGATAGCAGTTTTAATCTTCCTCATGTTTTTTTATTCATCTCTTTGATGTAATAGACCTTTCCTCTGCATTATGGGCCCAGAATACAATTTTAGAAGTATATTTCAAAACTGATAATACTGCTGTATTTTCGTCTGCTATTGAAGAAATGCCATGACTCCTCTTTGGAGAGAAGTATGAAAATACAGAACAATTACTACAACTCTGAAGTCAGTGATAGAAAGATTGGTAAATTGTAGGAAATTCAAAGAATAAAGAAAGTTAATACATGTTCTTGGTACTGACTGCTATCAAAAGGGTTACAGACCGTTGGGAAATGGAAATTTCACGTTTTCATTTGTGTGCAACCTATGTGAGTAAAAACAGAGAAACAGAGTAAAAACTGAAAATATCTCAAGGCTGCAAATGTCAAGGAGGAAGGCACTGTAAAGCCACTGTTAAAGAACATGAAGGAATAACTGTCTCTTTGTGATTGAATCCATGCCAGGAATTGTTTTCCTTTGCATATCTCCTCCCTAGTGAACAGTTAGGTGCCAGTCAACATGGAGATTCACTGGGGAAATTAGCTTCAAATGCATTTTTCAGGACATTTCTGAATATTATGAGTTGTGTCTTAGGTGAGAACTGTGCCTCTTCATCAGCAGTATTTGACATAAAGAACCCCAGAATATGGATGAGATAAACTCTGTACAGTCATCCCCACTTTATATGTACATTGGGGCTGGATGAGACCAGAATGTGGAGCAGAAAAAAAAGGGAACATTAAAAATGTCTAGGTTGTATGCTAGAAAAGGTCATTTTGTTGCTTTCCCTTTCTCTCATTTTTATGGTTATGGTTTATTTCCTTCCAACAGTCTGGAAAAAAACCCAAACAACACAACACTAACAATAACCTAAAAAAAACCAAAGTAAAAGATCTAAATCAATTTAATTTCACAAACAGAACATCTTAAACAGTATATATAGTATGGAATTATTTAATTCTGTTTCATGATGCATAGTCAAATTAATATTCAGAAGCTTCACATTAAAAAAGAACAAGACAAGGAGAAACACTTCTGGAGAAAATAGCGCTGTTGGGATTTATTCAACAATTTTAATTATTTCATTTGCTTATTACCGAACTTTTTCTTGTAACATCACAGGAAGGAGAAATTAGATATTAACACAGCTGGCATCTTCTAGGTGCTTCTTTAGCTCTGCGATACAGTTCGTGACAATGAAGGGTAATGTTGGGGGCTGAGGTGGTTGTCACGTGCATTCTCTAGTATCTCAGGATATCCTGCCTCAATATTTCTCCCCTTCTTCCCTCTTTCTTCTTCTTCCCTTGAAGTTAAAGCCCTTGTGTGGCCAGGACTAAGGCCAGAAGAGCAGCAATAAGGAGGTGCTAATTCTCCGGTAGGACCCTGACTGGTGAGCAGGCACATCTGGGATTTGGGACTCGGTTTGCAGGAATGGGTTTTTCTGGTGATGTTCTAATCACAGAATCACAGAATGGGTCAGGTTGGCAGGGGCCACATTGGGTCATCTGGTCCCACCTCCCTGCTCAAGCAGGGTCATCCCAGAGCACATGGGACAGGATTGTGTCTAGATGGTTCCTGAGTATCTCTTGAATATCTATATTGAAGATGTAATGCACAAGAAAGGTAGGACTTGCTGGGACTCTGCAGCCAAGAGTTCCTTAATTCCCAGGCTAGGACAAGACTCCCTTCAGCTTGGTAATTTTCTGGTCCCATGAAGTTTGTTGTCCTGTCTCAACATCAAATTGCATTGTAGAATATATTTATCATGACACAACTCACTTCTTCAGTCTCTCCCCCTACACAATTCTCCATCAGTGCAAGGTCTTCCACTCTGTGTGTGAGTGCACTAAAGAGGAGGCAATCCTGTGGAATAATTACAGGATTCTGGCACAATTTGCCAGATTACTTATATTTCTATCAATGTTTGAGCCCTTGGGCTTTTTTGGGCATCCAGGCAGACCTGAAACCTGGAGGTATAGCTTGGTTGATTGTGCATCTCTATGGAAAAAGTGACGCCCATCATGAAGAAAACAGAGCAGGGACCTGTGCTACATGCTCTGAGAAGTTTCAGCCTGAGCACGGTGACATTCACGGTTTTGAGATGCTTCCAACCAGCTTAATCAACTCTGAAAAACAGATGGGACTGTATGTCATGGGAGTCTGGAGGCTTCTGCTGCAGCACAGAAAAGTACTTAGAAGTACAAGTTCTTAAAAGGGGTTATTATCCAGTTATGATAGTTCTGAAGTGAAGGAATAGACAACAAGGAAAACTAGTAACAGCTTTAATATTTTTAAATGGACAAATAATGTTTGGGATGGTTAACTAGCAATATTTAATAGGTATAATTTTTTAAAAGATGCTTTTCTGGTCTAGAAAGCCCATGATTTCTGCCCACAATTTACCACAACCAAATGAAGCCCTAATGAACAGATTCGTTATTGTAGCAGTTTGGAAGGAAGAAAAAAACCCCACAACCCCAAACCATGAACCCCCTGCCCATTGCATTACAGCTGTATTACTTCCTTGTTTTGGATGAGGATTACAGATATGGATTTAATGTCAACTGTACAGACATTGTCAGCACTGTTTTGCAATTGTCTGCTTGCTCATCACATTTTAATTAATGAGGGCATGAGCCAAAACAGGTGTTGGTAACAGAACAGAGAGCAGCTGGCAAACAATTTTTAGATCTACAATTAACTCATTTATACTATTGTTCCAGAACAGGGGGTTCATACAATTTTACAGCGGAGGAGTTAATGTAATTTTACAGAGGAGGTTATTATCAGGCTCAGCTGTGGTCATATTCATTTTTTTTTTGTTTCTCTTTTGCTAGATTTTTTAAAATGACTTTTTGTCAGGCTTGGTTCTCATGGTAAAGCTGATTGAAAAGTTTAGGTTCTTTTTTTTTCCAGCAGCAGGCAATTTATATTACTAAAACAATCTAATCAAGGAACTAAATGGCCTTTGAATAAAGAACTCTAAATTAATTTAATTTTCATCTCTTTTTCCAGAGAGAAAGTGGTATAAATTGCTCTGGAACTAGAGCTCAGCAAAACTCTTCTCCAAATCTGTGTCTGTATACATTGCCACAGAATGAAAGTTGTACCAGTCCATCAAAACCTTGAGCACATTAAGAATCTTGTCAAACTCTAAATTTTCTCATTCTGGTGTCTCAGGCTCTTTCAATCACATAACTGACTTTCTCTGCTCTCACTGTTAACCATTCCAAGACTTTTCAGATACAGCTCTTCAGTTGTGAACTTTTTGCATTCCCTGGTGTGTTTGCCACTCCTTGGGGGTTTAAAGCTGGATGTCTAAAATGAGCAGGCAAAAGTCCCATTGATCCACAAAGCCATCCAGACTACTAACTTGGTGCTATTTGCCATCTCTACACGGTTTTATGTCACAGCAAGTTCCATGAAGTAACTAAAGAGGGAGTCAACAGTCTGGGAGAGAGCAAAGACCAGGTTGTTCTGATCAAATAGTGAGAAATAGTGAACATCAGTCTGGTGACAGAGCAAGCACAGTAAGGGCAGTAACAGAGGAAGATGCAATTGGCTTCTATGCTAGATCTGCAAAATGTGACCTCTAAGGCTTAAGGAGTTGAGTAAAACATCAGGAAAAACTTCCTTAACATTTCCATATCCTTCCCTACCCTTACAAGCCCTGGAGGGGAAAACATGCACCCTGGGATCCTTCAGGATGGTCAGCTTGCTTGTCCAAAGAGTGGAGCATCTTGGCATTGGTATTGATGATCTCCATGAGACAGCTGTGAGGATAAGGAATTTCCTGATCCTTGAGACGTTGTTTTTTGCCCACAAGTAGTTTTTTTAGTTACCTGGCTTTCATAGCAGCCATGTTAGAGCCTCAGTGGTGTATAAACTGCAGCTGAGATCAGCCAGGAACAAACTGGTGTCAGGATTCAGGCTCAGGCACGACCTGCAAATGCCTGTGCAATTTAATGGCCAGCACAGCTCCGGGCACGCTTTTGGCGTGTGCTAATTAGCACAGCCCCAGACAGGGCTCTGGCGCTGGCTGGGGATCACATTTCTCACAAACTACTCCCACTGGCAATTTGACTTTAGATACTTTGTTTCGGGAGAAGGAGAGTTTTGATATACGACCACCAGTAAAACCATGTCATTTGGCCTCAGAGAAATGTCCTTAATAGCTTCACTTAGCAGGATAGGCAGAGCTTGGAGGATCAGTGGAAAACTAAAAAGCTTGCAAGCATCCCTTAAAATTGAAGGTTAGACCTGTGAGTTATTGCATGAATACCACAGCACTGGGGAGTGCAATCTTTAAGCATGAAGAGTTTATATGCTGCATGACCCAAAAGGCCAAATGAATATTAGCTGTTGTACAGAATATTATTCTGTGCACACAATATGCCTGGAATAATTAACAGAGTAATGGATTTATGTTACTATAGTAAATTTACACTAGCCATAATAATTTTAATATATGCACATATCTTTGAAATTATGATACCAGCTGTAAAACCAGTGCATTTCTTTATTAAAAAACACCTAGATCAAAGAGTTCAAAGAAGGGTCAAGGACCAGATTTGTCAGGTAGTCTTGTGGTTTAATCCCAGTCAGCAACTGAACCCCACACAGCTTTTTGCTAATTCCCCACTGGCTAGGAGTGTATTTGTGATTGGTTGAAGAAATAGAATGGAAATTAAATTTCCTTTGACTAGGAAATCACTACCTTTAGTATTATTTTGATGGAAAATTCTTTCATTTACTAGTCAGGTATTAAAAAAAGTTAAAAACTGTTAAAAACTGTCTCAGTGCCAGATTTCTCAAGAGATCTCAAATATCTTACTCATTAGCTATTATTACCTGTATTGGTCCTTAGATAATTTTTCAACTGCATTTAATATTTTTATCAATATTTTAGGAAATACAAATACTTTATGTCAAGACTGACTGATGATTTGAAGACTGACATAGCAGCAAATATGGGTGCAATTTATAATTTATTAGAATTGTTTGAATATCTTGGTTTCATGCCTGGAGAATTCAGCTTTTCCCACAGTAAATCTGTATTAGATCAACTGAATTTCTGGACCTGATTGACTACATTGACTAGATCTTAATTTCCTGTAGTAGAAATTTAGACATTTAACCTCTCAGTGCAGATAAAAGTAATACACAGAGGGAAAGGAGAACAGGCTGTGTCACAGCATGTGGAGACTTGCTGAGGACTCGACAAAGATTCTGTGGTCTCTAGAGTCCAACTGGCAAAAAGCTACATTTCAGGCATTAAAAAAGTGACCCCACCCATAAATAAGGCTGTGATAAGATCGGTCTAAGCCACTTTTAGTTGTGGGATATCCATATTAAGATATGAAAACAGAGAGAATTCAGATGAGGATTCAAGTGCTGGAAACCAGCCTTACAATGGAAGCTCCATGGAGCTTATCTAATTCACTTCATTAAAAAAAAATTAAGAGATGAGTTAATCCCTATGTGCAGCTATTTATATGTAGAGATGTGTGGCAGCAGTGAGGTTTTCAAATGTATGGACAATGGCTTAACAGGAATCACAGGCTGTAAACAAAAGGTAAAGAAAATTGACCTTCAGATAATCCATTTCTGTATCTTGTGTAATAGGGATGGTTAAATGCAGGAGCACCTTATGGGGACAGAAAGCTGAAGGTACCACCACTGCAAAGATTTAAATAAGACTGGGGTCTTTTGAGAGAAATTATTTACTCCCTGCATGTGGTGTTTGTGCCGGTTCACTCTTATCACTAGATTTTATCCCCATCCTTTTAAGTACAAGCACTTCTAATCCTTGGAACAGTTCAGATGAGGTACTAGCATGAAGATAACCTGCAATTAATTAGTAGGGCTTTCACTAGTCACCAGAAGCAAAACAATTATAAGAGATGGTACAATAGAAATTCCTAGACTGTATTTCTGCGAAATATATTGTTAGCCGTTAATTTATGACAAAAAGATGAGTGGTGTGATGCAAATATTCCAAAAAGTCACATTTATAATAGTCAAATTTGGAACATATGCCTCAAAACTCAGCATCAGTTTTTTGTGTGGAATGGATGTTTTGATGTGTTGTTATTTAGTCCTTCTAAAAGCTGAAATGAGGAGACATGTTAGGCTGACAAGAAAGAAGCCTGTCACTTACAGTTGATACGAGATTTTTACAGCACTAAACACAATTTGGCACATTTATAGAAGAGCGATTTTAAATGGGGATAGTAAAAAGAAAAAAAAAAGGTGCTTTCTCTGCTGCCATATTTTTTCAGTGTGTAACTTTAAGGTGCAGAATATGCCAACCTATAAAACCTCCCATGAAATGAGTATCTGGAAACACTGATCTACCTCTGGGGAAAGTGCCATGTTCCACAAAACAATATTTAACATATTTACTCCAACAGCAAAAGCTGTCACATACTGACCTGTTGCTCCTATCACGTGCAGGCTGCAGCCATGGTTAAGTGTCCTGGAGTTAATTTCCTCACTTGTTACATCCTTTGGTGTGGAGCAGAGTTGATTTTTAATCATGTCAAAGCCTCATTCTATTACTTTGCTCCAATTTTTCCAGGACACTTTTTATTTTCACTTTACCCAGGCTCTTGTTCCAGCACACACTTTTCTAAGTAGTTTTTCTAGCTTTCCTAGCAGTATAAAGTAATGCCTACTTACATTGGTGGCAGGGGGGTTGCCTTGTTCTGGGTGCTGTGGTAGCACAACAAACCAGGCAGTTTTCCTTGCTTTTGTTAGCTGCTGAGCTCCTAACTGACTGTGGATAGTTATAGCTCTCTTTCAGAGCCATTTCCCTCCGGATCCCATACAGCCCCTCGGCAAAATGAGAGCTGCACTGGACAAAGCACTATAAAATAGGCTTCTGAGAGCAACGTGCAGTGCCTTGGAGCCCTAATAGGTGCCTTGAATCTGTTCTCTGAAATTCATTCCCTTTAGCACTATTAAGGTGAAATGTTTCCCAGAGAGCTTTCATCCAAACATCTGGGAGTAGTGCAGGAAAACAGCACAAGAGAAGTGAGCTCCCAATGGGCTGAGGGCTGTTTATCAATACTATGTTGTCTCCAGTTTGGACTGTTTTGGTTTCTCTTGCAATAGAATAGACTGTGAAGGTGAATGGATGCTTGGAACTGGCTTGCAGATGTTATCAGCAACCAGGTGATAAGAGGATTTGCTCTCTGTGTTTGCCACAACAGCTGTGAATGGCAATTCCCTCATTAAGAAGCTCTGGAGGGTAACAGTAATGAAGGACTTACTGCTGAACTGGAAGTCACAGTCCACGGTAGAAGGACAACACAGTAAGAGCCCAGCTATTAATTGGGTAGTGGGAAAGGAGGGAATGAAAGAAAAAGATTCTGTTTATTTCTTTTGCTCTTGCTATCCCTGTCCCTTCCATTTCCATAATCTGGAGTAAAAATGAAAATGTGGCACACAAGTGTTTCTCTAACAAGACCTAAATGTATGTATTGGATGTGCTGTGTAAGGTCTGCAGACTAGCAGTGATGGTGGTTTTCCCAAAAAGGTTTTCTGTTACTGATGCAAAAAAAAAACCCCAACTGTGATGAGACAGATGGACATATGGTTGTGGATTCCTTCCTTCCTTCCTTCCTT
>VZRQ01008991.1:2765593-2823817 GCA_013397975.1 Machaerirhynchus nigripectus
TTCCTTCCTTCCTTCCTTCCTTCCTTCCTTCCTTCCTTCCTTCCTTCTTCTCTTTAAGCAAACCAATTCAAAAAATCCTGCATAAATTAAGAGTCACTTTTGTGCAATAAATTTCATGTCAAAGCCAACCTTTTCTAATTTCTTGCCCTTTGGGTGGGCTGCTGCTTTCTCCTCTGCAATAATACCTACAAGCCAGCTCTCTTGGATTCATTTGTCTTTCTGCTCCACATGGTTTGTCTGTCAGATTACTCTGACACCTTCCTATTTACCACCAGCTCCCCTGCTCCTGAACTGTGTCCTTCAGAGCTCCGTCAAGGTAACAAAACCTGTCGGGGAAGCTCTCCCACCCCAGGTGGGGGTTCACCTTCTAATGGCCAAAGCTAATGAGGTCACAGCCTGCTGCTCTCTGGCACAGGGGGATGAGTACTTTATTTGGAGATACCTCTAGCCTAGGTGTTGTGTAGATGCCAAATGGGAGCTGTTTTCTCCCCTCTAAATACCTAGTCTCTGTATTTCAGAGCAATTGCAAGCCTGGAAGTACCTACTTGGCTGTGAGGGGTGGTAGTTTGAGATAAAGGGTTCAGTTCCAGAACCTTTAAATAGAGCAGTCAAGCACCTTTTAATGAAAATTAGGATATTCCATGCCACAGAAGATGTCTAGACCCATCCTCTGGTCCTGAATTCAAAGGCATTGTCAGATGTGTGTATATTATGAACTCTCAAACCTCTTAAGTCGTGCCAGTGACTGTTTTGGCAAAGGAGCTGAGCTAACATGTCCCTCCTTCTGCTGAGTGACTCGTCTTTTTTCACCCATCCTTTTCACCCCATGCCACTTAAATCTGATCCTGACTAAAGTTCAGCAACTAAAATGAATGCCCAAATGGCTTTATGCAAATTTTCTAACATATATCACCACAGTCAAAGCTCTTTTCACAAAAAGAAAATCAAAGGTGGGCCAAAGTTCTGTAAGGATCTAGTCCACATCCCCTTGAATTTCCTTGGTATTTGTGCAGGTCCTAGGTCAGGGCTCAGGCTGATATTTTTCCACGTTGGAAAAACTCACAAACACTCTTTTGGGAAGTTTTGAGCAGATCTGAAAGCAACATGGAATATGTGTGCTCTAATATAGCTACAGTATTTTAATTGCAGGCATCTGCCACCCAGCTAATGCAGATATTCGTGGAAATGTTTACTTCATTACTGCCTCACAAGATCTTAATTAAGCTGACTGGAGACTTGAACAAAGGAGGATGAAAAGGCATCAATTATGTGTGTTAGCACACTGAATAGGGCTCTGAAACGCAGACCCGAACTTCCATCAAGAGGGGCTGTTCAGGAACTGGCTTCTCCCAGGCTGGTGATTGCAACCCCTTCATTTTGCACGCCCCGGGGCATGGCTGCATTCTTCTGGAGGCAAAGACAGCCTTTCATTTCGGTAACCGTGGGCTGCTTGTGCAGCGGGAATATCAGCGGGGATGGGGCACGAGCTGACAACATTAAACCACCGTGAGTGACAGCAGGGATGTCACACCCAGCAATCAAAGCCTGCCGAGCACCAAACCCGGAGTCAGGTGTAGTGCATAGATAGAGGCTTTCCATCAAAAGCCTCTGTGAGTTTAAATTATGACATAGAACTATTTCTTAATCAAAATATGCAGCAGGACAGTGAAGAAAAATAAAATACTTCTGAAAGGAATTTGGGTATGTGTGAGGTATAACACTTCCACGCAGCTTTATTCCTCCCAAATCCCCACAAAAACTACAATTACCTCCTGGTAAAAGCATTTGGAATAAGAAGTATTTGAACAATAGCCCAGATAAACTAGTATTATATATTTTGGATCGGAAGAAATTATGTCTATTGAAGAAAAAGTATTAACTTTTTTTAAACTAAAGTATCACTGGGTTTTTTTTTTCAACATTCCTTCAAAAGTTTTAAAATTTGTATTGTCTTATCAAATTTGGGCTCAAAATAATTTGGAAAGCAGAGTCTTCTTTTTCTTTCATGGCAACAACTATGTGATTTAAATATATTCTTTTATATTAATGGGATCTTAGGTCTTACTGTGTTATATCACTGTAAAATGACAGACAATCATAAATAACATTCTGAAGGTGAAATAATGTAAAAGTAAATAAAATGTTTTAATTACTACATATATAGCAGTAATTACTAGCATTAATAACAAGGGGGAACTGTTTTTCGGTACAAAAAATACTGGAAGGGCTACTGAAAGCTTTCAGCATTTTTTATATTATTTTATTAAAAGGAATTTTCATCTGATTCAGATACAGCTGCAAAATTCTATTTGTGATGGATGCTCTTAAATGTGTTACTTTATATTTTTGGATGACAATGTACAGTGAAAAAAGACCTGTCAGAAAAAAGGGTAAAAGTGTGTGTTTCCCAGTGGCCTAACCCCACATCCAGTTTAATCTGCTATGCTGAAAGTCACACAGTACTTAGAGCTACATGAGATTCAGCTAACAGAAACCATCTGAATACAGAACATTGTTACTTGTGTGGTGGTTTGTATTAATTGTGACCTTATTTCTGTTCAACCATTTTTCAGCTGCGTAGTTGAGCTGCAACCCAATTTAACTGATTATATTTGCAGTGTTTTTCTGATTCTTTCCTGTGTAACATAATATTAATTCTGGTTATGGTTAGTAGCACCAACCAATTTGAGACTTACACTGTGCCATGTGATGTATGATAATATTTTCTCTTTCTGTTGTGCTTTGCAATGATCTTTGCCATTAACACTGATAAGGACAAAAAGAAACCCACAGAGACGGCTGCAGCAGCAGAGACCAATAAAGATAAAGCTCTTGTGTGTGTTGGGATTTCTGCTGGAGCACACAGCACTGTAAACAGCATTCCTCTTCCATAAAGAGGAAAACAAACAAGCTGGCGTCGCTTTGAGGATTGCAGCCCCATTGTTAAATGTGTATGCATCTTTCTTAGCTGAGTTTACTGAAGAATGGGGAATTTTTTTCCCTTTATCCTGCAGCAGTCAGATGGTAGGTATTAGATGGACCTCTTAGAATTCAGATAAGCCATAAGCTAATGATCCTGCTCCAATGCCTTAATTTTGACTCAGGCCATTGCTCTCTTGAATAAAATCATTCTGTGCATATTGACAGTGATGTGGGTCAGTTGATAAAGTCTCTTTCCAGAAGATCTTCAATCCAGAATTTCTCCTACTTTGAAGAGAGTCTGCAGTACAGAAGAACGTACAGAAGCCTCAGGGAAACTAAATGGCATTAAGAAAATAAAAGTCATTATACAAATCTGCTTTCTATCGGATTTCACTTAGTAAAATAGGCATGGCAACATCAAATCATCGTGCCCTAGGCTGGCGTTTTCAGAGTGACAAAATGTTTACTGCTTCATTTCAAAATGACTAATTCAGATTTTTCACGTGCATTACAGGAAAGTCAAACCAAATATTTTGAGTATGTTGTAAGGCTGTTTTTATTTCTCCTCACTGATTTTTTCAGTACTTACCCATCTTTTGCAGTGGTTTGAAACAAAGGTAATTTTCAGTCTTGAAATCTAGAATTGATCTGCTGTTTTCTGTGGATGGACAGAACTGCCTTACAGCATGGAATTAACTATTTTTTTGTTTGTTTGTCTGTTTTTAATTTTTTAGGGACTGGAGCTACCTCAGGCTGAAGACCACTACAATCAACATAAAGCTGGATTTTCTTCTCTATATATCTGGCAAGGAAGAAGTCAGATAATTTAAGATCCCTGGATTTAATCAGTCCTGAGGCCTCTTCTGGACAGCTACAGTTTGAATACTTAGACTGCAGTGAAAATGCTGTTTTTATATTCTAATTCCAAAAATTATCAGGATACGTCAGAGATGCAGAATGATTTTTGAATTACCATTGTGAATTAAGTTCTCAAGCAACAGTCAATTGCTAAAGTTAGGAGGACTGGGAAATAAGTTAGTTCATGCATTTTGGTGACAGTTCAGCATATTTGTTTTAATGTTGATATAAAATTTAAGGCTGAAAAAGACCCCAGCACCCCATGAACCTCTTTGTAAAGCTGCTGATTGTACAAAATATTTACTTATGAGGTGCAGCATTTCCTTTACCTCCAATATTCGTGATTTGATTGAATTTTAGAAATCAGAGTGTTGGCATCCTAATTTAAAAACACCCCACAGATATTTCCTTTCTGTTCCCATGCTGTTCTTTCTTTTCTGCTCACAGATGGTGTTCTGACATTTCTAATATATACTGCATTTGTATGATAGTTTCCCAGAATATTTTGATAAGGAACTCCAAAACCAATTTAGTCAGAGAGCAAATCTGATGTCAGACTGAAAAAGATTTGCCTTCCTATTTTTTTTTTTTTTCCTAAAAGGAAAGAGAGAAACAAGCAAACTCCTTTCAGGAGATAAAAAGATAGATGTATCTTTCTCTTCTAACAACTGAAATCTCTGAGATATGTCAGGTTTTATCCTGGCAAGTTTCTTTCCTCCTTACAATAAAATATGAGAATCCTCTTGATGCCTGATATTACTTTCCTCACCTGCAACCTCTTTGTTTCTGACCTCACTTTCCAGATCACGTGGGCATTTTTAATCTAGTTTTGATGGGGAAATTACAGCGTGGATTTAACACTGCAGCTCTTCGTCTCAGTTTTACTCATAGAAGTATTTCAGTTCCTTTGGTTTCCCTGAGTGACATTCATCCCTCTGAGTTTTGGATGTCCAAAAGTTAGCTGTGCACTTCAGGGTGGCATCTTAGTTCCCTCTGCAGGCAGTGCAAAAGGATTATTCACTCTCCCTGTCTGAGATATTTTTGGGGAGGAGTCAAATGGTGTCTGCACCTACCAGTCTTTCAGTACTAGCTGTGCTGGAAAACTAGCATGGCCTGCCAGCTGGAAGAGGAAAGAAAAAACTCCCACTTCTCAAATGCAGGAAGTCGCCACATAAGAATTTGCAAAATCAGTCTTTTTCATAAAGGTTGCTGAAAACAAAAAAAACTAAAAAAACCCCCAAAAACCAAAAAACAACAACAACAACAACAAAAACAACATGTTGAAAAAGACCTCAATGTCATAGTGGATCCTGTATGCTCATTTTTTTCAAAGTAATGTTTTAAGAGAAATTTCCTAATATTTTGAGCAAGATCAAGAATTCTGAAATGTCAAAGTGCTTATCTAGTGAAAGCTAAACTTTCAGTGCTTAGAATCATGGAATCATTAATGTTGAAAAAGACCTCTAAGCCCATTGAGTCCAACCTTTAGCCCAGCACTGCCAAATTCACCACTAAACCACATCTCTAATAATATTTCATGACCATCTGAGGGAGTGATTTTAGCCTCAATGATGAACAAATGTGTATTCCTTTTGCAACCAAGGCAGCTGTTAGCACCACACATATTTTTAGCTGGGATTTCAGCACAGAACAGGTCTCATTTGTTTAGCTGGAGTAGCAGTTTCCAGTAGCACTGGGTGCCCTTCCATATGGGAATATGAGATTTCAGCTGACTGATGTGATGATCTTTTAACGTTGGGTGGAAGCTCAGCATGTAGGCTGCACGCACACAGCCCTCACAGCCCCAACCAGGCTTAAGGAGTGAGACCTTGAGGTTTTACTGACCTTGTCATGGAGGCAATGCCAAAATCATTCTAATGGTTTCAAAACCCAGAGACGGAAAACTCGAGAGCAAGACTTGTGAGAAATCAATTCAGCAGAGAGAGGGAGTGGGGATAAGGTTCAAATTCCAGATTTTCTGGCAGCACCAAGTGACATTCATGTGAGCCATGGCATACCTCCAAATGACAGAACAATTCCATTCCTTCTACTTTATTCCTTATCCTAAGAGATGTTACTCAATCCTTAGGAGTGATGACAAAGCACGGAGAGTGCACATGAATAGTAATTAGACACAAGCGAGATCATTACAGGCAAATTTAGCGCTAAGTAAAGAGCTGTGCAGCACAGAACAGAGGAACTGAAAACTGCAGGAACCTTTGCAATCTGCAAAGCCAGTCACCAGATCTTAACAGCAGGCAGCAACAGATTTGGGTTTGTTTTATTTTTTAAGAATGCCGCACACAATTTTCTATAGGCAGTTGTTTCTTCCAAGATGCTGAGTGTGATTGCACTTGCTCTTTTCACTTTTCAATATTGTCCACCAAGCCCCATTGATTTTGATGAAATTTGGTTTCAAAAATCAAGAGAAAAAACTTCAAAACATCAAAACTTAGTATTTTAGAGGCTTTGGGAATTCAAAGTTTTGGTGTTTGTTTACAAAAAACATTTTAATCACAAACTGACTGCTATTTTTTAAATAAAGAAATGTAAAGGATGAGGCTGTTCAAACAAAATTATCAGAAAAAGTGTTTCTGTGAATGGGGAAATCTGGTTGTTGGGGTTTTTTTGCCAAATACAGCTTGTGTATTTATCCAGCATTCAGCAGTGCTCCACTGACATTGCAGTTCTCTGATAAGCAGGCACAGAAACAGACACACAGACATTGTCACCTTCACAAAGAAATCAGTTCCAAGTAAAATATTAATTAATACGGCAGTTGTTTCAGGGAGGGGAGTAGATGCAGTTGATAAAGCACCAATTAGAGGATAGGAGAGGGAAGTGTCAGGATTCCATGTGCTGTGAACTTACAAAGCTTTGCTGGACTTGACTGCTCTATACAGAATTACACTGCTGAGATGTGACTGACTAGCTTGATAGGCTACATGATTCTTTTGCAGCTGAGAGGTCATTTAAAGATAAAAATGCCCCCTGAAATTCCTGAACATTAGGAAAGTAAACTGGCTAGGGATACAATTGAAGGGACATTGGGATCCCATTACTGTAAATAAAATGCATCAGTCTAACACTTGGCTTTCTCTCTTCTCCCTCCACAGACCTGACAAGCTTGTACTGAGCTTAAGACTGAGGTTTTGGCCCTCACTTCAAGCTCTCCCTATTATTTTGCACCTCCCCCTGACTGTACTTGTGCCTCTCAAACCTAAAGCAGAGAGTGGTTGTTTGACTCCCTGTTTGACACCTGTGGTCATCCCATCCAAAGAAGAGCAACAAAGTTGGTGAGGGCTCTGGAGCACAAGTCTGATGGGGAGCAGCTAAGGGGAGCTGGGGGAGTTTAGCCTGAGAAAAGGAGGCTCACTCTCTACTGAAAGGAGGATGTAATGAGCTGGGGGTCAATCTCTTCCCAAAAAACAATTGGATAAGAGGAAATGGTTTCATGTTGTGCCAGAGGAAGTTTAGGTTGGATATTAGGAAAAATTTCTTCACCAAAGGGGTTGTCAAGCATTGGAAGAGGCTGTGAAGGGAAGTGGTTAAGTCACCATCCCTAGAGATACTTAAAAATGCGCAGATGTGGCATTAAGGTGTTACTGAAACAAGCAGAATAAACTCCTCAACACCAATGTTGCCTTAAGGAGCAGGAATTCTATATTATAGCCTGGGGATATCTCCACTTATTGTACATGCCAGCTACAGAAAAAGCTCCTGCTGAAATACTATATTTTACTTGCATTTTCATAATTTTTCCCAGAAGAAACATGCATAAAAGAATCATTTCCCGAAAGTCATTAACATATTTTCCCTTCCCTTGGCCTGTGCGTTCTTTTATACTGGGGTCCCTCCAGTGGTCCTTGGTGGTCATCAGCCCCAAAGTTCTCCGTGAACTTGGTGTCACTTGCCAAATATTGGGCTGAGTTGGCATAACTAGTCTGGTTCATTGTTTTGTGAGAAACTTGGTTAACCAAGTGCAGTTTCTTGTTCCTTTCTTTGTTTAATGTTTACCATAATCCTACAGAATAAGCATTGTATTTTCCACCAGCGGGGCATATAGTTCTTCCTCTGGCAACACGTCCCCCCTTTGAGGCTTCCGAAGCTTGTTTTTGTCTCAAGCCTTCATAAGCCTCACTTTGCTTCTTTACAAACATCACATTTATTCCTTGTGTTGCATTTACAATCACAGTTTTTACACAACTTAAAGCAAGAATCATAGTCCCAATTATCACTACAATCACAATTATATTTTGCAAGAGGGAGGCCAACCAACTAGAGGAAATTCAAGTCCTTTCAATATTTTATTCATCCAACCATTTTCTAATCCTGCCCTTAATTTTCTGCTAGATGATGCAACTGATTTTATCCTCTCCATCTGATCATCCAACTTGGCAGTCACATTTGGAATATGTATGTGACAGGTATTGTTGTTTAAATTTAAGTAAATATCCCACCACCAGTTTTACCTGGCAGCCAGGAGACTGCCACGGCAGAGCACTGATTGTAGAGAGTTATAAAAAACATTCACCACATGGCGTAAGATGCCTGGTAAAGCACCCCCAGTGTTCTGGTGCATACAAGGGTTCACTTCCATGACTTAGTCTCCTGTTTTTGCATGGTCCAGGGCAGGAGTCCTCTATCATGGGATTCCTGCGGCTTGAGAGGCATCATTTAGCCTGGTGTAGCTGGGGGCCAGTGGTACTGCCGTGTAAAGAAAGACTGAGGGATGGAAAGACCATAAAATAGAGTGAAAGCAGTCAGCCTCACCACTGAACTAATAATTCACATTTATTTGTATTAAGGATGCCCATATTGTCACAGGCATAGCCCATATGGAAGAGAGGTGCTGCTGAAGAGCCCTTGCCAGTGGCTGGCAGACCATGAGGGAAAGATATAATTTACTTAGCTTTTTGTTATACTCTTACACAACATGTATTTGCTTGCAGTTGTTGTTGGTGACAGCACTCTGCTAAAAATGGACATTTACTGTTGCTTGGAGTAGGCATTTTTATGCTCATGTGTGGTTACTTAGGAAATTTATACAGCAAGATCACCCATCCATGAGTTTGTGAAGACTTACTGGAGCTCCCTTCATCTTCAATGTTTCAAATCCATCTCTGAGACGGTTGCTTCGATGTATGATATGGTGCAATTTCAAATCCTTCCAAGGAAAAAGCTATTAAGGAAATCTGTCTAGTGAACAAGCTGTTTGGAAAAAAAATTTGACTGCTTTTCAAATGTTTCCAGCCTTTAGAGTCCAAAATGCATAGGAAACAACAGAAGTGTGCTTACAATCACAGATTATATAATTAACAGCTGATGACTTTCAGGGAATAGCGGTGTGTTTAGTTTCCAAATATAAATATTTATAATGGAAACATTTAATGACTTAAGCATCTGATTTAACTGCCCTTCCCTTCCATTGCTGGTCTAAACATTGCACGGGATTCTACTGGTGCCAATTTCTGAAGTAACATGTTTATATCGGTGTTGTGTAATATGCTGGCTAGGTACCTCCAGCAGATATAACCCCCCACACTGGTTAATAGGAAAATGTCATTCCCTCCCGTGGTGGCAAAGAAAGAAGTGGGTAAACTCATTTATTTGCTGTTCTGGTGCAGGGTGTGAAAAGTGGGCACTATGTTTAGTGCCCCGATAGGGGTGGGTGAACTCTGAATTCATCAACTACAAACAGATAAATCCTTCAAAGATGGACATGGTCTTTCTGAAATTCACTTGCAGGTGATGACAGACTCTTCAGTGTTTGATTCCTGAGACTGGTATACCTGAAAGAGTCTTTATTTCCACAGGGGGGCAAGCATATGCTTTTATTATCTTCAGTCAAATTCATCAATTAAGTGTATACATAAAGTAGCCTTTATAGTTACAGTTTAAAGGAGATAGACTGCAGTCTAATGCTGTCTTGATACTCTTCCAGCCTCCCACACGGCATTTCCCTCAGCAATTTTTCTCCTTCTTCTGTTACTAGCACGCCTCTAGTGTGTCTATGCAACAGCGTTGCCTTGTACATGATGCTGAGTTATCATCTTGTTTCAATTCACAAATGTTTTCCCATGGTGGACCCCAAAGCTCTCCATAACATCATGGAATTTCCAATAACTTGAATTAAAGTTAACCAAGAAATACTAAACCTAAAAACAATCAAGCCATCAAGTGTGTTGGTGTTAAAAAACCCTGCTGAAATCCGAAAGAATTGTTTACTTTTGGCTTACTAGGTCAGACCTAAGATGTGGTGGATTTCTAACCCTGCTCTGTTCAGTTCATTTTCACTCCTGTGTTTCAGAAATATATGTTTGTCTGTTTGTGTGTACATACAACAATGTAGGCATACATTTTAAATGTCACCCTGTGTGAAGAGAGCCAGTCTGACAGAGTGAGATGAAGACAGCAACTTTTAGAGGTCTGTTGTCTTCATTTTCCAGCAAGTACATTCATTATAAAGCCAAAAGAAAATGAAACAGAATTATTAAGTATGGGAACGGATTTAAGGTCCATCTTTGGTCCAAAGGAAATAGATATTTAGGCTAAACCATTCAAGGGAGGAATTGTGTAAGCATTAAAGGTGAATTAAAATTAATAGTGGAGGGAACAGTGACTACATTTCTCCACCTGAGCAGACAGTGCTTCTAAAAGAAATCTAATAAATGTGGCATGAAACAGAAGTGACAGAGCACTGGAGAAGGAGAGGAGAGGAAAAAAGTTAAGAGGCAAAACAGGCAGGAAAGTGCCCTTTGGGATCTGTAATGGAGTTCACTTAAAAGGAGTTCACACAGGCAGCAGTGCAACGTGGCTGACACTGCTTCATTCTTGCTTTGAAAATTCCTGTAATCGGATGTTCCATTCCAAAAGACATCCCCTAATGTCTTAATTCAGAGGCAGCAAATAGCAAAAAGTAGGGAGAGATGCCATGGGACAACGTACAGTTTGATAAAATGGATTTTGGCTCACATTAGTGAGATACTTGGTTGTTGCTGCAGGTTTCTGGTGCAGAGGAGTGACAGGAGTCAGATACAACTGGAAATACGTCAAGCACGATCAGGGGATGGTGTCTTAACAAGAGACCTGCTACAAGCAGCACCACTGCCACTGCTCCTGGCTGCTTTCAGCTGCACTGCTGGAGGAAAACAGACTTGTTTGCACCAGAGTTTTATACTGTGTTCATAATTAGGTCATTATTTGTACCACCAGCATAGCTTTTCAGGTGGTAGAGAGAATGCACACCCACCCCTTAGAGCCTAGGCACTATAAATGATTTATAGATGTAGTTAACTTTATGGATGGCACATGTTCATCCTTATGATATATTTAGGAATGTGCCTGAATATTTCCCAGGAAGGGCTTTTGTTATCAGCCCTCTTCTGTCCAGACAAGGACAGATAATTTTCTTAAGGTTATGCAATAACTCAGCGGGGTGCCCTTCTCTTGTGGTCTCCCTATACCATTCAAATAGGGATAATAATGGGAAATGAAAAAACCACCAAAAAACCCAACAATGTTCTGGCTCAGCATAAGCAAATTTAAAGTTGAGAAACATTACTGCTCGGTATTTACAGAACTGCTCTGAAATCCTGATCCTGAATTCACTGAAACTGTTTTCTAACTAAAAGCAAACTCCAGAGGAATTCACAGGTAGAAATGGACCATTCTAGTAGATTATTTGGCTTACTTCACTAACTCAGTTTAGTCTGAGGTGACTGAATATATAGAACTAGTTAAAGACTAGTTGTAGACTAGTAATAGGTATGACAGCAGCTCTAATATACTGGTATTGTAAATAATATCAGCTAATTTGTTTATTCAAAATGTTTTATCATTATAAGTGAAAAAATATGGAATGTGTAATTAATCCAAGTTTTTCCTAGCAGCAGAGGCCCTGGAAACAGAACCCAACATAAACATTATTAACATCAATTCTCTTCTTCAGTCCAGAGCTGGCCACTAATTGCTTTGAACATATTTTTGATTATTTTATTCACGTTACTATCACAAAATAAATTCTACCTTTTTATTTTTTCCTTATTCAGAAGAGATTTGACATAACTAGAGAAGGAAAAATGTTAAACAGCAAGTGATTGGAAGTGCTAAGTCCAGCTGGTGCCTGGTTCCTGGTGACATCCCGTAGGGATCCATACTGGGGCCTGTAGTTACCTGCTTAACAACTTTATTAATGAATTGGATGATGTGCTAGAGTTCTCTCTCAGCGTGTTTGCACAAGATCTTTGCTATTCAAGGAGACCTTGCCAGGCTGGAGATATGGCTGACAGGAGCTTCATGAAGTTCAGCAAAGGCAAAAGCAAAGTCCTTCCCCTGAGACAAAGTAACCCCAGCACCAGATGGGGGCTGGGACTTGTGAGAAGAAGCTTTGGAGAAGAGCAGCTGAGGGTCCTGCTGGACCACAGGCTGACCAGAGACCAGCGATGTGCCCTTGTAATAAAGAAGGCAACACTCTCCTGGGCTGCATTAGCCAGAATTCAGCCATCATGCCTCGTTACATTGATCCTTCTCTTCTAGTCAGCACTTGTTACACCCATCTGGTGAGCCATGTCCCGAGCTCTCCAGTGACAGACAGACGTGGTCTGAGTCCAGTGGAGGGGGACTCACCGGATGGAGTCAGTGCAGATGAGCCCTCAGCCTGGATGGGGAGCAGCAGTACCAGATGTAAAAGAAGGAGAGGAAACTGAGTTTGTGTGAAAAAAAGAGAAAGCTTCAGGGGTGATTTTTTTTCTGTCTGATTCTCTCTGACTGGAGGATACAGAGAAGACCAAGAGACTTTTCAGAGAAGTGCGCAGTGGCAATACGAGAAGCTGTGGATCCAATCTGCAACATGCAGAATTCAAACTCAGTATAAGGAAATTATTTGTTACCACAAGAGTGATCAGAACTTTATCACAGGTACCTGCAGAGAATCTGGAATCTCCATCCTTGGAGATGTTCTCTCCATTACTAATCCAAGTTCCAAGAAAAGCCAAAAGATTGTCTGTTTGTCAAGTCTAAAAATTACTTCTTAAAACATTTTGGATGCAGCTGTTGCAGAAAGGAGGTCAGATAATTGGTCCAGTTGCAGTGTCTAAATATAACCCATTTATTTTCCCAAAGCTATCTTTTAAAAAGTATTTTGTCATTTATGAAATTGGGCAATTGGCTTTTGCATATTCAAATTTTTCTGTGACCAGGTTAAAAGTTATTAAGTTGTTAATACTGTTAATTGTTAAGTACCCTCTAATTAGGAAGTTTTCACATTGTTCCCTGTTAAATCCCTGTTCACAGTAATTCCACAATTCCAATGCCCTTTTTGTTACCAGAGTTGCTAAATCTTAAGTTCACCGTATTAGTTTGATATCAAGAAAGTCTTATAATATCCTGTTGCCCATCTGAACCTTTCGAGTAGGGGCACCTTTTTATCCTTCCCTTAAAACAAGCTAAGTTGGCTGAAAATGCCGTTTCTGACCTAAGTTTGAGTTCTACACTAGTAGGACGTAATATGTTTGTAATATCTTTTATTTTGACCTTCGCTTCCCCTCCCCTTGTTAATTGCAAAGTTATCATGCTGCTTTTTGATGGTTTCATGATGTTTTAGTAATGATTGTAAGTGCTTTGGGTATTTTAAAGTTGTGTTAAGTTTTAATAAATCCCTGTCCAAGTTCAGAACTTTGTAGGCAAGCAGTCCCTCAGAAGTGGCCAAGGACTGTTTTTAGCCCTCAGCCGTTATCCTGTCACCAAGCCCCACGATAACGATGAGTTTCAATGAGGACTTTTCCCACCATAACAGCAGATGACATCACCCTAAAGACTGTATCCCGGAGACCAAGGAGCCGTTGGTTAAGAGACTTTACATCAACCATGGACTTTACCAATCATCCTCCACCTTGGAGGCGGACTGAGGGCGGATCAGGGGCAGTGATGGGCGTGGCTATAGGGGTATAAAATGTCCTGCATGGTCAGAAGAACTCACTTTTCCTCCGGACTAGCTGGTGGCAAAGCCCGGCGCTGAGGTCCTCAGGCCTCCTATCTCTATCGAGAGACTTTTCTGTATTAATTTGGCTCCGGACCAGCTGAAGCACCCCAGCGCTGCAGATCTCTGCCCTGGGGCAATTGCCGGTTCGGCGCTAAGGGGCGCCAGTCCTGCGGTCCCGGTTTTACTGTTTTATTTCGGCCAGTGGTTTTCCAAATTAACTTCCCCCTTAATAAATTATTTTCTGTTTTTAATTAAAAACAAGAGTTGTCCTTATTTCTGACATATTTCTTTAATGAAGTTTGCATGCCCAGCTCGCCTTACCAAATTTACATCTGGGATCATCTCATCTTCTTCAGAAACACACAAAATACTGACTTCAGCGCTGTTGCTAACTCTAAACAGAAAATTAAGTTCTGGTTGCATTAGTTCTTCTGCCAAAGCAGGAAAGACCTGACTTAAATCCGGTGTTAATGCTGTGTCAATTTGATGTTGTGTTAGAATGGTGCTACAGCTCCATGCTCAAATGAGATAACACTGGGGCACTACAACTCAGCCTTCTCTATTTTAAATTATTAAACTAGTTGTTGAAACTGTTTTTCTTCCAGAGCCAGGTAGGGTTCTCTCAGGCAAGGTTTGGGCACAATCTGAAAGTCAGCATGAGACAAACACTTTAATTCAGACTTTTTTTTTTTTTGGTAGGTTAAGAGTATTTAAGAGTTGGGACATGTGGAGAAATAATGGAAGATGAGTGAGAAAGATTGTAAACATGCTCAAGTGACTTGCAGCTGAGGTGTCAAAACCCACACATATTGTACTAATTGTTGTTTGGCCCTGTGTGTTGGAGAAATAGAACATCAATGTTTAGATAAAACAGGCTTCTGACAGGCTTAGAGGCACCCTATCAAACATGCTTGTGATTCCTGCCCTCCTGTGGAAAAAACAAAGCCCAGTGATAAATTACCCCTGTGTGGATGCCTGAAATACAGGTGAAAACAGCAGGTTTGTAGGTCTTCCAGCATGGATCAAAATCGTGGTGCCCGCATCCTCACTTGTGTGCCTCTCCCCAGGTGCTGCTTTAGGGATACCCTGTTTGACAAGGTAATGAAAATAAATTTATTCTTTGCATTTATACACGGTTTTGTGGTTGTTCCTGCACCTTACCTGTGCCAGATCACATAGGACACAAAAAAGCATATTGATCTCAGACTTAGAAGAAAATCTCTGGTGCTGTTTAGTTTGCTAGTAGAAATGTAGCCAAGGTCTTCTCATGTTTATTCTTCAGCATCTTATCTGTATAATAACAGAAAATAAATATTTTCTTTCCCTCTTACCTATCCAATTTCTCTTCCCTTTTCCAGGAACCTTCTCTTTCACGGGGAAGAAAACGTACCTCATAGAGCAATCTTCTCATCTCTTTGGAGTTCTAGACAAAAGAGAAATATAAATAATTAACAGAAATAGTAATTACAGAAGGCCATCTGTCCTTTTGCAACTGTTTTACATTCTGCAGAATGTTAATACCAAAATACATTCATCAGCGTTAATACACATCTGGAGCAAAATCAACCATCAATCACTTGTATAAAAGTTACTGCATGAAATAATTATCAGTGAAACATGGCAAATAAAAAAACCCCTGTCTTTAAAAGCATTGAAACAAAAACCAGATTTTTCAAGCTCTGAGATTTAACACAAAGAGAAGTACAGCTACCACCAGATTTTGCTGCCGTATAGCCTTTGGTGTCTCTTTTTCAGACAACTTAATTAGTCTCTGTATAAAACCCACTGGCATGAGCAAAAACTTCAAATGTTGGGGAATTTCATCTTAATCTGTCTGGTCTAGTGTTTTCCCTGCTTCCCCTCCCCCACCCCCCCCCTTCTTTTTTTATGCAGCAAATTTAAGAACATGGCTTACATTCAAAATGTCTCCTGGCTTGTTACTAGGCAGACCCAACAATGCTGATTCCATTCTTTCCTCTCATTACTGCTTATCATTGTGGGGTTTGCAAATAGCTCGTGGGACACAGTAATATCCAAGAGAACAAAGTCTGTGTCAGAAAGATGAAGGGCACCTGAACTGCAATGAGATAGCAGACCTGCTTTTAGATCAACGGTGGTGTTAACAATTGAGCAAAATCTGCTTTCCTTCTGTCTGGAAGCAGAAAATACAGCAGTGCTGAGATTTTATTTCTACATAAGGATATTGCCAGGAATGTTGATCTAGGATTGGTCATTCTGTGATGTATTTAGGCAGTGGCCCAGGGCATATCAGAAGCTGCTGAAGCCAATATCTGATGTCCTTATATATTTCAGAGCTCTGTCTCAGGTTCCTAGAACCTTGGAAAGCAAATAAGGTAATTTCCATCCCTTTGGTGCTATTTTCTCTGGCCTCCAGGCACTGAGCAATTTGCACATGCAGTACAGTCCCATTTGGAGGAAGTACAAAATACCATGTTACAAATAGGATATACATAACTGTCTCTCCTCAGGTATCAGATGTCCTTCTGGAGACCTGATTTGATCACCCCAGTGCCTGGGTCTTGATAAAATGTTTTGGAGTAAAGCAGAGACCTGTCAGTCTTCCCATAAATTACTCCATCAGGAAACTGCTTCATCACTTTGAGTCCTGAATTCTCTCTTCCCAGAGCACCGAAAGACAGTAGGTTGGTCAAATATGATAGAACAACACATAAATAGTATGTTCATTGTTAACCTAAAATACCCCAAATCCTGGATTAGTTGCCAGTCCTGTGTCCCCATGCCTTTTTTGTTCTTTTTAATCCAACATTGAATCAGTGTAGTTGCTGAATAGCAGCAACACAGACTTTGTGATTAATTCCAGGTTTATTTCTTTTCTAGATACAGTCACACACATTTACAGTTGCAAGTTTCTTCAGTATTTTCCCCCAAATAATTAAACCCCAGTTATTTCAGAAAGTTTCTACTGAACTGCACATTCGTCGGAGACTGAGAATAGGCTGTTGTAGGGGATAAAATAAGCAGGAGAACAACAAAACAAAACAGGTTCTCCTGCTAACATAGCAAAGATCACCTCCTTCAGGAATTGTCTGGTTAATAGGTGTCATACTGGCCTCTTGCTGGCCATTTTAGGAAGTTTGTTTTCTTTCATCAAGCACTGAATGATGCAACATCTCTTATTAATATGAAAATTCTCAAAATAATTCACATTTAGCATGGACAAAGCACTCAGAGTGTGAAAGGGAAACTGGGACCAGATGTATGAAGTTCTCAGATATTTGTTTTGTGCTGATATGTAAGTAAATAACAGATGTTTTTGAAGTTTCTCCTCATTACTAAGTGATGAAAGGGGGAGAGGAAACTCTAGATTATCTATTCACTTCCTCATTTTAAATGCCAATCATTAAATCCATTTAAATACCAATTAATTAAACCCATTAAAATACCTCTGTAGTTCATTAAAAGTTGTTTAGTTGCTGAATTTCTGCCTTTTCATGTTTTTCTGAGAGCTGCTAGTTACTTTGAAAACCTTCAGCAGGTTTGTGTCTGAAATTGAGTGAATTCTGTCAAAAGAGTGGAGGAAGCCAATGGACTGAGTACCCCGGGTGGGTCAAGCAAGGTGTGTCTCCAGCTGGGCACAGCTTTTGCAGGCAGGTCTGCTGCCTATCTCTGCCCTAGGAGAAAGGCCCAGGCCCTTCCTGCAGCCCGAGCTCTGCCTTGCATTGAATCACAGAACCCCCTGAATGGGAAGGGACCCACAGAGATCACTGAGTCCATTTCCTGGCCCTGCACAGGACACAACCACAGAATCCCTAAGAATCACACCATGGATTGTCACACACTGAGTGTGTCCAAGTGCTTCTGGAGCTCTGTCAGGTTTGGTGCTGTGACCATTCCTGGGGAAGCATGTTCCAGTGCCCAGCCACCCTCTGGGTGAAAAACCTTTTCCTCATAGCCAACCTAAACCTCCCCTGACTTCAGGCCATTCCCTCAGGTCCTGTCACTGGTCACCAGAGTGAGGAGATCAGTGCCTGCCCCTCCTCTTCCCCTCAGGAGGATGTTGAATACCACAATGAGGTCTGACTTCAGTCTCCCCTTCTCCAGGCTGAACAGACCAAGTGCCCCCAGCCATTTCTCACACAGCTTCCCCTCCAGAGCCCAGTTGCTGAGTTATGTGGACTTCAAATGTCTCCACTAAGCCAGTGGAATGTTCCTCCATCAAAAAGTTGCCCTCTCTGCACATCCTCCTGCCTCAGTGGCTGCACAAGCTGCCATCCTGAGCCTTGGCTCAGGCACTGGCCCTGTGTCACTGCCCAGGGCTGCCTTTGGTAGGGGTTGGGTGTGGATGTCATTAGCCCTGTCCCCTAGAACCTCATCAGCTGCTCTGCTGAGAGCTGCCAGCTTCTGGAGGGTCTTGGCACTCCCCTGGGCTTCCCCACCCTAGGAATTCCCCCGTGTACACCGTGCTCCCCTGCCCTTCTGCAGAAGGTGCCAAGAGCCTCTGCAAGTGATAAATACAAAATACTTAATTAGATTGCTAATTAAATGTCATCTGAGATGAAATGATTAAACATTTATAGGAAATTTTCTAAAGATATTCTCCTGAAGAACTTAGTGAGCCAGCCTGGATTTATTTTTTGCAGCAATATGAAGTAGCAGTCCCTTAAAAAAGTTCTCCTGCCTTCAGTGGGTGCTGTGCTTGCCCAAGGGCAGAACTTAGCAATGTAACAGCTCTTCTAGAGGTTTCCAGCCCCTTCTCCTGCTCTTCTTCCCAGAGGCTCTCCTTAGCTGCTGCAGTGACAGGATCCTTCTGCTGCCCTGTCCAGGTGCTGGATGTGCAGCCTGATGTTGCCGTGAGGTCTCAGACATCCGTGCTGCCACACGGGGGGTCTGCAAGGGTTTCTCTCTCAGGAGAGATGAGTTCTTGCATGGCAGGTCCCAGACATTCAGCTTTGCCCTGCACTCCATCAAACAGACACAATGCCATGCAGAGATCATCAACGAGGCTTGCTTATAAAATACTGAGACATCCGAGAGCCCCTTTTAAGCATGAATTACAATGCCAATAGCACATTTAATTTGTGCTAAAATTCTATTCCAGCTATTCCGATCATCAACGAGACAGTAACACCTTTTCAGCTCTGGATGGGGGAAGAATTTGCTTCTCAGAGCTCTATAAAAATTATCAAGCGTTTTTAGTGTTTTTGTAGAATATTCTTCATGAAATATTTTTGAAGTGTCAGTAATACCTCTGCAGTCCCAGAGATAATGGGATAGGTTAGACAGACATTTTTGCATTACAAACATCTCCCTGAAACAATTTCAACTGCAATTCCCAACCTGCACTTAGAATATGTGTATGAGAGCTGCTATTTTTGCTGCTGTAGCAGTCGCTGAATCAGGGATCTGAGAACTAAAGAGCATGAGCTATTACTTTTAGGAGCTGAGGCTGTTTTTGTCTTGTCCTTTTGGGATTAGGGCACAGAATGGGTTCTGCAACACCATGTCCTCAGAGCACTGCCTGTACAAAGCTGTTTTCTGTGTGCTGCCTCAATATTTTGGGTACTTTGACTTTCTGGAAAACAGAAGTTCATAACTTCTGCCTGCAGAAACACACATAAAATGAAGATAGCTTCCCTTGAGCCAAAATGCTATTTAATAAAAACAATTATATTTGAGGCACAGCCTTACTATTAAATTCAAGTGATTACAACAGAAGGAGTATTTGTAACCTGAATCACAGGGAATCTTAATATATCACATATGTCCCAGATGTAAAATTACAAAAAGTTTCATTTTCATCCTTTCTCTTCTCACCCCAAAACTCAGATTTCATGATATTGCATAAAGTTTTCCAAAATCCCAGTTCCTAAAACAACAGTAATAATGTAATTAGAAAATAGTCACCTTTCTTTAATAACATGGGCCAAAAAGTATTGATCTGAAATTATATCAATTTTCAGATTTCTTTGGATTTAACATTGGAGAAATGTCAAAAACTGAAATAATTGCAGGACCCAAAATATATTTATTTCTGGACTTTGCCTGGAATTCAGCAAAAATTATCTGAGGGTTTTTTTTCAGTTCAACCAAAGTTTTTTTTTTTGCTTGAGCTTCTACTTTCCAGAAGTACCAAGGGACCACAAAAAAATAGATGAATCTTTTACACTGATTTACCCCAGTGCAATTTCCAGCACCTGCAGAACCGAAATACGGTCGGTTCTCTTTGTCCCATTTAAAACCAGCAGGTGACTCATTCTCGGCTCTGCCAGGGTATCATTACCACTGTCATTTTCAGTCACCATGCTCTGGGCACAGGAAATTGTGGCATCTGAGCATTCTTTGGGCCTCTGACAACACAAACACCTTCAGGCTGGACAGCACTGAGGGCCTGAGCAGAAGACACCTCGGGTGTCCTGGAATCACTTCCAGTCTCATGATGCCATTGAGTGCAAGCTCACAGTCTCTGATGGGAAACAGGGTAGAAAATGGAATGAAGACAGGGAATTTAGGAGCTGACCAAAAAAAAAAAAAAAAATTGAACTGGATTGTTTTCTGTTGTGTTGATTCCTTTGGGGATGGGTTTGGTTTTAACCATCCTGTCTCACTTGAGAATTTTTACCCAAGGGATTTTCAAAAATCAGGCCTCTCACAGCAAAAGCCAGGGAATACCAACCTTTAACTAAGGACCTACTGTTATCTTATTTAAGAAAAGTGATTATATCAGTTAACTCATATTGTCATAAAATCCATGTGCCATTGGAAAGCATTGGGTGAGTGTACTGTAGTTGTCTTTGCTTAGATACAATCAATAGATACTTATTAATCTCTTCTCATAAACTTCACCCAGCCTAAAAGCCACCCCATATAACAGCCCCAGGTGGGCCTTGAAATGACAGTGAGACTCCAAGAGGGATGGATTAAGCTTGTACTTTATCAATTCCCCACTCTGATTTTTGCCAGAGTGCTAGATTAACTTCATGGCATCTTCTGTATTGTTTGAATTCTTATCAGATAAATATGGTGCTGGAATTTTTGATGACAAGTGTATACTACAATTTTGGCCAAGAGCAGAAACTGGAGAGAGTAAAGCTAAACAGCCAATGAGGTCCAAACAGCATAGCTCTGACTCTGCAAGATGTGCTTGCCCAAGTAGAACTGATGCTCATCCAAGCCCTTAGGGGACCAGTCAGTAAAATCCTTTAAAGTTTTCTTGCCTCTCTGATCAGACTGTAAGACAGGAGTTGCACCAATTTCTGTTGAATATGAGCAGAAGTTGCAAAAATAGGTTTGCAAAAGGTATCAGCACTATTTTTCCTTGTCAAGGTATCTGATCCTACCAATTCCCATGTACCTGCATAATCTGAATAAAAAATTTGCATAATTTGAGTTGCTTTTTGTCTAATTTGTGTCAGGAGTGCGCTTCCTGCTGTTTCCATTTTTTAAAATGCATCATTTGGGAATATTCACATAGTTCTTTAGGCCTTGGCCTTGCTCTATGCCATACTGGTGATGGTTAGTGTTTGCACAAGGGGCAGTAGAGCTTTTCACTGATCACACTTGATTGCTCTCTGGATAGGACTTGCATGCTTCCAAAAACACAGGCTTCTGCAGGAAAAGGCCTCCTCTTTTCTTTTTAAAGGTAGAAGAGGAGATACAAGACAGTCTGGTGTTGCAGCTGAAGGTCAAAACAGTCTCTAAGAGTTCCCAAGTAATCCTACATATGTACAGCACACACAAATCAATCTAAGGTCTAAATCTAATCTAAGGTCCTCACCACCCTTAAAAACACCATACAAAGAGTAAACTTAAGAGGAATGACACATTTTTAGTTTTCATTGAAACCAGAAACCGAATTTGAACAAAAAAGTATTATTTAACCCCAGACAAAGTATTTGGCTGCAGTTTCAGGTGGTCATGCCAAGACCCATCTCCCTTCTCCACCAGAAGCAAGAGCAGCAGCTTCTTTATTCAGCTCACCCAAGAGAAAATTGAAGGTGCTTTTCTGGAGTGAGGAAGAGTGGGTTGAACTGGGTTGAACTGGGCTCAGTCTCAGGAAGAAGTTTGTTCTCACAACCCCACAGAGTGTCTGTGCTGCACAGCTGATGCCAGGCAGCACCATCAGTCTCCGTGGCTGGTGTTGTTTCACATGGGAGGTGTGGGTGGACCTGGGCAGACCCCAGACCCCCCAGCACCTCAGAGGCTCCTGGCAAAGCTGGTGCAAAGAGCTTCTAGTGAGAGTGATGCCTTTTCGTGGTCNATGCAAAGAGCTTCTAGTGAGAGGCAACAGTCCTTTGGGACCTGGTTGCTGTGGCATAGTCAGACCAGAAGAGAAGTTATTTGCACAAACATTTCTGGGATTGGTTCACAGGATTTGTCTTTAGCAGGTTAACAGTGTGAAAAACAGCTAACACTGACCAGGTTAACATGGGCAGAAAGCAAATCATGGAATCAGTTAGGTTGGAAAAGACTTTGAGATCATTGAGTTCTTTGACTGAACATCCCCATGTCAGATAAACCCTAGCACTAAATGTCATGTTCAGTCATTTCTTGAACACTTCCAAGGATGGTGACTCCAAAATTTCCTCAGGCAGACCGTTCCAGTGATTGATTACCCTTGCAGAGGGGAGCAGAGCCAGTGCTTCTCCAAGGATGGTCTGGAGTCAGGGTTAGCAGGGCTTTCTACTGGTTGATGACCTATGGGGAAAATCAAAGGATTCTGGCCAGTGTCAATTTGCAATGACAGAAACCTCGCAAGGCCTTCTGACTCTCAATATTTTACATTTGTGACTAAATGTTACTTTAAAGTGGGGTGGATGTGATAAATCCTACCAGTGTTCCCTGGCATACCAGCAAGTCCAACGAGTGTATTTGAATGGCTACAGGCATTATACCCTGTGATTCATGGGCTTTGCCCTTCCCTGGAAGCCCATCTCCAGAGGGATAAAGTGAGCTCTCTGTTAGACGCCCCTGAGGCCAGGCAGCTCTGACAAAGATGGTTGTGTTGTTGGCTGAGCACTTAGCAGAGGCTGTGTACCTAACCCTTCCTCTTTGCTTTGGCTCTCTGGGAAAGTACAAGTCAAACTCCCTTCACCACCTGATCATTTCAAAGAACATTTTGTAATACAGATACCACACAGCTGAACACAGCCACTTCTATCTAGGGCAGCCTGATCTTGAAGGGATTTAATGTTCAGATGGAGGGAACACGACCTTCCATTTTTAAGCTTCCATTTCAACACTATTTATAATTAACTGCATGCATAGGCCTTCATGTACTTTGAAAGGCTGAGGTTATGCTTGTGTTGCAGAGCCAGGGGAGACAAGCTTGTTGTCCTGGTATACTTAGACCATCAAGCTGCTTTTCAAGGAAGAACTGCAAAATAGTTCTAGCTAGTGGCTACCCCTGTAATGCTTTGATGTGTGCAGTGTGATGATCAATTGACTGACCTGGTTGACTTTTAAAAGTAGACCATCAGATTCAGTGTGTTTGTGGTTCTCATTTGCTTTGATCTTTACAGCCAGAGATGCTTAAGCAACTGCCAGAGGAGGGTGCTGCCAAATAAAAATTCCCAACAAGTTTCTCTTTCTAGATACTTTTATACCTAGTTTTAAGACATTAAATAGGCAAAGAAAGCTGGAAGCCAGTGAAACATCAGTCCCAATGCTGGTTGGTTCAGACATATTCACTTTGACAATCTCCTCTGGATTCACAGATAAATTTCCATGCATCTTTAAGTGACACCTTTTCCCTGAAGATCAGCTTTAATTTCTGGAAAACAAAGCAGCAGCATTGCAGCTTTCCGTGCTAGGAGCATTTCAAGTACAAGGATCTGACTGCTCCTCTGCCTCCTGGGTCAGGGGGAGGAGATAACTCCAACAATAGTTGCAATTGAACAGCTCAATTACAGTAGCAGCAATTTTCCAACCTGATTGCTTTGTCAGGTGAGTCCTCACGCACAGTGTCACTTGGAGCAGCCCTTCTTGCAAGACTGGTCTGTCACACAGCAGGAATGTGACAGCTTTGCTTTGGTATTTTTTAGCACCATTAAGTCATTCTTTAAACATTAGCTGAATGTGTATGCATTGTTAATATTTGGCCTCAAAAACTGGCTCCAGTGAGCTTAATAACAGAGTCCCCATTGAAATCAGCAGACAACACATTTTGTCTCGATCAAGAGTTAGAGCAGGTGGACGAACTCTAAGGTAAGCAAGACTGGTAAAAATTACTGACTTTGCTGGTTTTTTTTTTCACAAAATCTAGTGAAATTTAATTTTAAAACCCAGAGAAAAACAAGGAGAAATAGTTGAAAGAGTAGTTTTGACATTTTCAGAATTACTAAAAAATATTTTTACAATGTACTTCAGATTCATTTTCTAAAGTTTGAGAAAATATTTCACTCATCATGAAGAATATCTTTCTTCTCCTTAATATTTTGGGTGGTTTTTATCTAGTTGAATAGTTGTTATATAAGATCCAGTGCAATGCAGTGGAAAGAGAATTGATTGAAGAAGAAACAGCATTTGACTCTCCACTCAGGTTCTGAGTTGTGTCACCTACAAAATGCTTTAATTTGTGGGATTTGATTTTGGGGATGCCCAGTCTGTCAAACTGCCTGAATTTGGGGGTACATATACAAGCAAAGAGATTCCTTGCCCTTGCAGGAGTCTGTGGCAAAGGTGCTCCCTGCAAGCAACCACCCCCCAAAGCCCACACAAATCACAGGAACCATTCAGTAATCTTTGTCTCCATTCCTCAGCAGAGGAAAATACCCTTTTAACTTCATTTTGGAGAGGAGCCATTTCAAGGCTTTTCAGCACTGCAGGCAGGAATGAGATAAACTACCTTAGGATGATATCCAAAGGATGACAAAACTCACTTCTGCTGTGGCAGCACACTTGGTTCAGGAAGAGAGGAAGGGCTTGCTGCAAGTGTGGGGAAAGGACAAGAGTACAGAGCTGAGGGGCATCAGCAAGCTCGGTGGGTTTAGGGTGCTGCAAGGGTTTAGTGAGGTCTGAGACAGTTTAGGTGTGGAGCAGAGCCTTCCCTTGCCTTGGGCAGCTGCAGAGGAGGCAGCAAAGCATCATCTGTACTGCGGGGGAGAGCAGCCAGCTCTTCCACCCTGCTGCTCCTGCTGCTGCACATTGATCTATTGATCCGTGCTCCTCGGAGTCCTTCACACTGTCCTGGTGCCTTTCATGTGGCTTTAAGTGGCAGGATGCTCACTCCCAGGAGGTCACAGGTGAGAGCTCCTGTGGGTGAGCAGAACTATGGAATGTCACAGCTTCAGAACCGAAACCCCACAATTCTCCATGCCTGTTGCATGTCCCAGCACAGCCATTCTTACACTTGACCTACAACTTTTCCATGGGGGAAGGAGATCCCTAGTGTGGGTGAAGAAACACCAAAGGGCTGGTATTTGTGACTCAATCGGTGTTTCATGGTCTGGGAACATTTCCTTGGCTGTACTGTCACCCTTGGCTGTGGTCCCTGTTCTGGCACCAGGGTTTTCTCTAATGACACTGGCAGGCCTGGCTGTTTTGTTGTATGTATTCCAATTCCCAGTTACTGGTTTCTGCTGACCTGATTGGATGTTTGTGCACTGAATTCATTGTGCACAATGTATAACCTATATGCCATGCAAACAGTGTAAGACCTTTTTAGAGTGGCCAACTGTTTTTTGAAGAAAATGGAAGAAAGAATAATAGAAGTGGCTAAGTGTAAAATTCAGAGCAATTTAATATCCAGCATAACAGAAGTTCATTCAATCTAAAGAGAAGTTGGAGAAGGAATGACAGCATGTGCCAGTGGCTAACTCCAGATCTTCCCTCTCATTAAACCGTGCTGCTGAGCAGTGATGCCAAGAAACTGCACATCAAGGGGATGACAGAACTTAGCAGACATATTTCGGGAAGATGAAAAACAATCAGCATCACCTGAAATTGGCATCACCAGAAAATGAAAACAACCCCCTGTTATTCTCTGAGGAATCAGAGGAGGCTGGAGAAAACTGTATCTCTCTTGCAACAAAGAAAGTGATATAGGGGGGGTTAGGATTTATGGGTTAATTGCTTATTGTGGGCACTATTGGTATTGCTAAATTTTGCAGCTGCTTGTTACACAATGGATGTTGCTTGCTCGATACTTACCATGCTTGCCAGGCAGAAGGGGGGGGATGTAGGGCCATTGATAAGGGGTAGAGACTGTGACTACAGGTCCTGGTTTCGGATCCTGGAACCAGCTGGAAACAGCCCTGGAGTTTGGACTTGGATCAGGAGCTTAGACAGCGTGCGCAAGGCAGCGGGGTAAAAAGTTCAAGCCTGAGGAAGACCTTTACTTCATCCCAGAGACCCCGGCCCACGACCACCAGGCGGCAGCGCGCAGGCGCATTAAAGTGCCAATGACTTTTGAGCTAATTATAATACGAACTGGGGACAGATAATGAATATGTATAGGCATCTTGTGTAATTTAATGCAGATGTAAGTTGTAACTCGATAAATACCAAGCTGAGCATTGCCGGGGTACACGTCTTTGGAGGAGCTATCCCCCAAGCGTCTTCGGCCAATAAAAACGTACCTACTTTACAACTTTAATTAGTTGTGGAGTCTCTCCGCACATCAAAAGAACTTTAGTTTATTAAACAAATGTTTCCTCCTGGAGTCAAATGTTATCAGCATTCAGCAATGTAATTTGTTTCTTTGGAAAGCTGGTATTTAACACATTGATGGTGGCAGGAAAACCCCTTTGCTACGAAGGTTTGCCTATTCCAGTTCTTCCCCTGTGTTGGCACCTGGCATTAGCACTGCAAATGCAACAGGTTTCTGCATCCCCATAGTCTGGAACTGGCTCCTCTGAGAACTAGGGAGGGGAGGTCCCTCCTGCCACAGTCTTTGAGTGGTGGGGAAGCTCAGAGCACACTGCGGTGATTTAGATCCTCAGGGATCTGGGCACAGGGAGGAGGCATCTGAGTTTTATTTCTCCCTGAATGTCCCATGGGCTGCTTGTGCTATGGGAGAAGGTTGGAGGAAAGGCTGCAGAAAGGCTTTTTAACAGCCACCAGGGAACTGGGAGGGACAGGGGCTGGGACTGGTGCTCTGGTGAAGGAACAGCTGAGGCTTTCTGCAGCCTGGTGCTTTTCATGTCTCTGGAGCAGTCAAGGGGAGCAGCAGAGCTGTGATGGATGTGCAGCTTTGTGGATGGCTTCCCAGCCAAGCCGTGTTTATCCATTCTGTACCTGAGCATCCGGGACAAATTTTTCCACCCAGGCTCAAGTGTTGACTGAATCTCCCTGCTGAGTCAGGTAACATGACATGCAGAGGACATCAGCACTGCTTTGGTTCAGGTGCCCCAACTCTCTCATGTGCCAGGTGCTGCCTGGCTCCCTGCCCTGCAAGTATCTATAAGCCAGCAGGAGAGAAGCAACTGCGCATTTCCTCCCAAACAGAAGCCTTTTGGTCATGGAAATGAGGCAGAGCTTAACAATTGCCTTGTTTTTTGCAGTTATCATACAGAGGAGATCTTAGAAGGTGGGGAAGCAATAAAGCTGGCTCCCAGGTGTTTATGGGCACATTTAGCATGACAGACCAAGCTGAAGGTGTCTGAAAACTTAACGTGCTGCTGATATCAAGAGCAGCCCTGATGTACTTGTGCTGGGTCGAATAAAAGAGCCCTGGCAGGTCTGGCATAAACTGTCCATGCCTGAAGTTTGATGTGTAAGAGAGCAGGAACCAAAAGAGAATCTCAAAAACGAGGATATTGACACAGTGACAGGGACATTTCTCAAACTGTGGGTCTCCATCTCTAAGGCTGGCATTAAAATGTGACAGCAGGCATTAAGAGAGATTGTCCACATAAATCCTGGCAATACTCAGGGAAAAGGACAGCAACTCCCTCTGAGCCAGGGAGCGAGGATGGCTGCAGCTCATAGCTGTGAGCACATTTTGGAGAGTGAGGAATGAACTTCAGACTTGATCCTGGAGGGGATTTAGCTCTGGAGACGGAAGGGGGATTGATAAACCTGCTTCCAATGGCTCTGACAAACACTGGTCTCATGGTACCATTCAGAGTGAATAACTGGGAAACAAAAGTAGAGTTTTCTTGAAAGGTGGGCAGGAATCGAGACAGGATAACGAGGACCCAACTAAATTTTCTGCTCTGTGAACAACCAGGAAAAGAGACTGTGCAGAAATAATCAGAGCTGTTTCACTAGTTCTGACTATCCAGACCTGAAGATTGGCTAGCTAACTGCAGAGTCTTCCAACTGATGAATTTGCAGGTTGCCTTAGGACACTGTCTCGGTAACTTTCCCCTGTAATAGAAATACTTTTTCTTAACCATTATAGTGCAGTATTATTTTTTGTGTTACATTAATGCTGTGGAGCTCCAGGCATGCAATAAAATTTATCTGCATTAGTGCCCTGTGAGTCTGTATGTCTGGAGACTGTAAAATAGAAGACAAACCAGCACGTGGAATGCTGTGCCAGAGACACCACAGAATATCCCTGTACCAAGCATATTCTGGGTACCACAGAATAACCAAAGAGCATTCCAGGAAAGCTATTAAAAATAAATATAATGAAGAGAAGCACAGGAAAAAAAGAATTTAAGGAAAAAGAAAAACAACAAATTTCACAGAAGAGGGGGGAAATAGGATAGGAATGGTTAGAAGAAGAGAAAAAAAGATGTGAAAATTTAAAAAATCTGGTTTTAATCTGAGTTCTGTGCAGCACAGAGACTTAGGAACACTTGTCTGTTGCACCATTTGCAGCTATGCAAAAGAAACAACAGCAGCAGCTCATCTATTCTTCTCTTATTCTAATGAAGAGAGACATGCTGCCTGCTGGAGGCCAACAATGAGCTTTGGTTTTTCATGGGTCAGTTTATTTTGCTGCTCACTTTCACTTTGGCTTCCAAAAATTTTCCAGGAGAACTTTATTCTTGCTCTCTCCAAAGCTTCTCCTACTTTGCATTCTCCACTGTATTTCTAGAATTCAGATTTTTTTTTTAATTAAAACCTTTTGGTTTTATTTTTAGCCCTTATATCCTCCCTTATTTCTTAGTAATAGCTAGAAAATAATAATTCAAGAATTGTGATATGGAAGGGGAGGGGGAAAAGCTTCCCTGCTCTGAATCTGCTGACTTAATTCTCTACAAGCTCTAGCTGAGGGGAAAGATATTTCTGAGCTCCCTTAGAAAATGTAATTATAGATTTAATTCCATAGTACATGTTTTGTATGGTGCTGTGGGAGTCGGCCAGCTTCATTCTGAGGCCACTTTCTATCACCTTTTAAAGGCTGTGGCCATCAGGGGTTCCCTGTGGAGTGGTAAAAAAAGAAAAAAAAAAGGGTAATAATTTCTCCCACCTGAAAAAATCAAGGAGAAACTGACTGTCAGTCATCTCTTGCCAGGGAAGATGCTGGAGGAAGTCTCCAAGGAAGCCATTTCCATGTGGATGAAGGACATGAAGGTGACTGGGAGCAGCTAGATTGGATTTACCAGGTTTAAGTCTTGCTGTACTGACCTGATTGCTTTCTGTGAGGAGAAGATGGGCTTTGAGAACGAGGGGACAGAAGTGGATGGTTTTCCCCTTGTCTTTAGCAAGTTATTTCACAGTCTCCCAGAGTGTCTTTGCAGCCATATCAATGGGGTGTGGCTGGGTGGTTGAACAGAAAAATTGCAGATAAACTGGATGGATTTGGCAAATTTGTGGATTACAGCAAATTGCAACAAATTGGGGGAATAACTGACCATTTGTAGGACAGGGCTGCTGCTCAAAAAAACTGGCTAGAAAGAAGCATTGCAAGAAAGGTCCCAGGGGAAAGCAAACAGAACAGAAATCAGCAGTGTGCTGTTGTAGTGATGGTATGGAACTGGATCTGGAGCACCCAACTTACAGGGAAAGGCAGAAGGTGTGTGGTTTATTCGGTCAGGAAATAGAAGGTTAAGGGGTGATTCACTGAATTCTTCCATGTCCTAATGAGTGACTAACAGGAGAAACAGGCTCTTCCCAGAGACAGAGAGTCAAAACGGACAGCAGGAAGAAGGTACAGCAAGAGATATTTCAATATGTTGTTCATAATGAAAGTGTTAAACACTGGAACAGCTTGACAAGAAATGGCCTCAAGTTGTGCCAGGGGAGGTTTAAATTGGATGTCAGGAAAAATTTCACTGAAAGGTTGGTCAGACATTGGAATAGCCTACCCAGAGAAGCGGTGGAATCACCAACCCTGGAAATGTTCAGAAGGTGCGTGGATGTATCACTTGGGCATAGGGTTTAGTGATGAACACGGTGGTGCTGTGTTAACACTTGGGCTTGTTCTTAGAGGTCTTTTCTAACCTTAATAACTATGGTTCTGTGATTAGAAGACTGGAAATTTTCAAAATCTGAATAACCTTGTGCAGTCTGACCTTACTTTGAAGACAACTCTTCGAGAAGGAGTTTGGAGTAGACCTTCAGATATCCCTTCAGATACAGTAGTTTTTCCTATGATTCCAGTGTATGAAGGACTTTACGGCATACAGAGTGCAAAATAAAACTCTGCCGACATTACCTAACACAGCCACTCAAGAGAGCTGGGAAAATGAAGTGTTCTTGGTTAGCATTTGTCATTTCTGTGTGGTCAATGCACTTTTGGAGAACAAATCGTAGAAACCTTGGCTGGAACAGACCTCTAGAGAGACTTAATCCAACATCCAACCTCAAGCAGAGCTGTTGCTGACAACAAATCGTGTCAACCATACATTGTTTGGTTGGATTTTGAGAAACAGAGGCTGGAGATTCAAAAACCTCTCTCAGCAAGCTATTCCCAGCCTGCACCACCCACCTGGGGAAAATGGGTTTCCTACTAACCTACCTTAACCTCCCAAGCTGCACTTCATGGGTATTGCTGAATGTTTTACCACTAGCCACTATTACTGAGCTGAATTTGGCTCCATCCCTTTTAAAATCCTTCAAGTGGTCTGCAATTACATTCTTCTTTGGATTCCTTTTTCCAGGTTAACAAACTCAACTCCCCTGTCTTACTGATGGTTGAATCCTCTAAGTCCCTGAAAACTTTGTTAGCACTCTGCAATGTTTTTCCAATTACCTCTTGAATAGGAGACACAAAGCAGATCACAACATTGCAGGTGTGAATTTCCTATAAACAAGCAAGAGACGTTTACTGCTGTTGCAGCCAATTATGCAGTTTAAAAGACCCATGTGCAGAATTTTGAGTTGTTTCATTTCTGAACATAGTGAGATTTCTGTTGTCCCCAGGCTCAAGTTTATCAAGTTCCTTGTAACTTGAAGTTTTACTGTCATTTGATGTATTTCCACACACTGCATCTTCACCTGCAAATTTGCTGAAGATGCATTCTGTCTGATCATTCAGGCCAGTGATAAAGATGTGGAATAATATTGTTTCAGAATCAGTCCCTATTGTACTCCACTTACTGGCTTCCAGCTGGATGCTGAACTATTCATTACTGCCCTTTAAGCCTGGTAATCCAACTAATATCCAGCCCATTTAAGCCCATTCATCCAGCCTGTATTTTTCTCAATCACAGAAAATGCTTTGCAATCACATGTCAAAAGCTTTACTCAAGATATTGTACCAGCACTGGTTTTCACTAGAGCACTCACTCAGGGTGATGGGATTCAGCTATAAGCAATGCCTGGATAATGCAGAATGAATTACTGATATCAGCCATCAGGATGGATGTTTTCAAAGGGCAGTTAAGGCCTCACTCCACAATCACACAGGATGTATTCTCAGACAATGTGACACAAACTGCCTCGGCCTGGGAAGTGGATTCTGACCACGAGCTTCTCCCCATCCTTGGTCTGAGCTGCCTGGCTTCAAACCAAGTCTGGGACTCCTGGGGTCAAGATGCAGTCAGAAGTGCACATCCCATTCCCTGACTGCAGACATGCCACTCACACTGAGAATCCCTGTCAGTCCTACGGATGGGCTGTGTATCTCATCTGTGACTGAGCACACTTACCATTAACTCTTCAAAAATTAGGTTGAACATGTTATTTTGGCCATATTTTTATAGAATAGACCTACTACTACATAGTGTTACCCCTTCTTCATTTGCAACCACCACATATAAATGAGCTCAAAGAAGAGGTTTCCTGTTAAATTGGATGCGTCTCTGTTAATTCTTTGGTTTTTTGTGAGGAGTCAGGTTCCTCAGCTGGCTCAGTGTTGTGACAAGAATACCTCACACTCTTTGCAGCACGTTTTGACAAGCTCCCTTTCTAACACCGGGGCCACAGCTGAAGATGTCCATCTCACAGACATGTTCACCCACCTACATATGAAAAAGGCTCTGCTTCCTTCGGGTAAGGGGTAAGTGATGTGTCCTGAGCTGCTGGGTGTACAAAACTGAAACTGGCTGAGGTTGGATGACGCTCATTTCAAAGCAAGATTCCCTCAAACTAATGTGATGTCCCAAAAGAGCGCATCACTAATCCTACTTCTGCACTTGTATAGAGAAAGTGCAGCAAGGTCACTGCTTCTGAGCCCTCTTAATTAAAAAGCAGACCTCATGATAGGCAATTGTCCCTCAGGCCCAAGGATTTGCTTATCTCTTGCAAGCTCAGTAGCCAATACAGACTTTATCCAGAAATGGTATGAGAAGAACTGAAGAGCAAGACTCCCCACCCCTGGTAAGCCTTGTACTGAGCCTTACAGAAGTAAAAAGACATCTGCAAGATGATTCTTAACATAGTGCAGGAAGCACAACAGCATGTGGCATCTTAACAGCACTGAAGCATCTGATCATAAGTTGCCTGAGCTCCAAGTGAGGCCAGGGCTTCCCGTCAGCTTTTCAATTCGCTAATGCTTGCAGAAATAATAAGTGAGCAGCAGGTAGAGTCAGCTGAGCCCAGAAACTAATAAACTTACCCAAACAAGTGGAGGTCTCTGTGTATTTTACTGCCAGCTGCACCATGCTTCAGCTATGTGAGACATAACACAGTCCACTGGGATCCATGAAATTGTGTTAGCACATCAGCAACATACTTGAGGATACACTTGTATCCTCACTTGTGTACACTTTTACACTTGTAAATAGTTCCCATGGTACTGCAACTCCTTGCTTGGAGATACTGAAAGATACACATCAGTACTGCAGAAAAAATCTGGTCACAGTACAGAAGTCTGAGAAAAGCAAGTTAACACTTTCTATAGCTTCTTCTGATTTAGCTGCTGTCCTTCAGTCAATACTGAGCCTCTTTGGGATCCTAATTACATTGTCTTTTCATTTGTCTTTGTGTACAGAGAATGTTAATAGATCGCTATCTGTATTTATTTCGACAGTAATGTATATTCAAATTAATTACGTACATGCATACCAAAATTATGAAGGTAGGTAGCTACTTCTTTCTTTCTCTCTCTACATGGCAAAGAGAACTGTTTAATGAGGTCATATGGCAGGGAAGGAGCAAAGAAAATGTGATAAAATTATATGGGGATTGTACCAATTAATCCACAGCTCTCACTAATGTGATTTGCATGGGCAAGGAATATACGGTTTGCCCTGTAATATTTTCTTGAGACACCTAGGATCATTTATATCCTCCTTTTCTATTCAAAACAAAGGGAATAACGGCACATCTTCAAGGAGAAAGCTTAACACATAAGTCTCCTTTGCAATTTCTTCCTGTGAATGAAATGTAAAATGGCTGCCAGATGCTCTGGTTATGGCTGTTAGAGATTTATGGCTTCAGCCCACAGGCAATGAATAGAATAAGCAGCTAAATTTAAAGACAATTTTATCAGTATAAACACAGAGACATGAAAAAAGGAAGACTTATTATATGCAAGGAATAAACTTCAAGGGGAAAAGACCACTGGGAACCCAAGCAGGAAGCTGTGAGAGCAAGTGGCCTCTTTCAGCATCTTTTAAATACAACAGTCAAAATTGTAGTATTAAAATTCAAGGCCAGAGATGCAGTTTAAGGTGATGTGGCTCTCATACTTTATGGAAGAGCTTGTACAGCCCACTTGGCAAACAGCCTGGACAATCATCCCTGTTTGCCTTGAGACCACACAGGGAGCATGGGTAAAACACACAAACTGGAGGGCAGTGTGCCCCAAACTCATCATATTAAGTAAGATGATGACCATCAGCCATCTAAAACAGTAACTGGTGAGTTCTAAAAGGATTTCTGAAATGAAGAGTCATCCCAAATAGAACTAAAGGAGTGGCATGAAAATTTGTGTTGTTGTAGGTAAATCTTGATCGGAGAGGAGTAGCAGAGTGGGCCTGGTTTGGGTCTGCCAGAAGCTGACCTGTGGCATCACCAGCCTGCCCAGGCTGGGCCAAACATCCTCCCAGCCAGCTGGGACAGCTGCAGGGATCTGGTACCCAGCCAGCGAGGCACAGCACTGTTAGAAATCTGTAGGAGTTAACATTCATAAGGATCCAGTCCTGTGATCGTCTGTCACACGACTGAACCTGACTCTGAGCAGGCAGTTCACCCTTTGTCAGTTTATCATATGTTGATAAAAAATGAACAAAGTGCTTCTAATCTAACTGAGCATAAACACCTAAGCAGGTTTTACCCCTGCAACGTCCTCTCACATAATCTGTGACTTCTGTCGCCTTAGAGTACCTTCATACAAGCCCAAGTCATCTGTCTCCCACCAAGTTTTAGGTTCTGTGTTCTGGCAGATAAATAATGCAGAAACTCCACATTTCTGGAGCTAAATTGGCCTCCTGTGGAGAAAACTATTTGCCTGTAGCATGTGTTTAAAGACAAATTTTGTTATGTTTTCCACAAACTCTTCCTTTTGCTAGCTATACTCCCCCTTCCCAAAACTGTCCCAAAGTCACAAGGGCTCCCAGAAGGATGATCTCTCAGGGAAAAAATAGAAAAGCAGCCAAACCTCTTGTCCCCATCATCTCACAAAAGTCTTTGATTTCCTATTTTTCCTCCTCTGGAGATATGTTATTTCAACTTATATTTAAGTGTTGCACCATGGAAGTCTCTCACACTTTCTGCACTGAACTTTATCCCTTCAAGGATCTGTTCCATGGGAAACAGTTGTTTTTAGGAGTGGGAATCTTTGGTTTTTCAGAATTCACTTTTGATGACCGTGGCAAGCTCAAACAGACCAGTGGTAAAACCAGTGCACCACAGCAACAAATATTGTATTGTAATTTTAGAAAACAGTGGCACTGATTAACACTTATAAATGAATGCAACAAATAGACCTGCACTGGATGAAGAAATATGGCCAACAGAAGATCTTATTTTATTTCCTTTCCTCTTTTAAATATGACTTTGTCTGTATGTAGAGATAGTTGTTAATTTCCCGGACCGCTGTCACTCAGAAACGTTTAGGACAAGCTGTCTCCTCTGATCACACATTAGCAGGTATGATTCTTTCCTGATTAGCCTTCTGGTCTGTTCATAATTAAAACTGGAAATATTAGCAAAGCCAGATTGAGAATTATGGTTGATTATATTTTTCCCTAGAAAAGGCATTTGGGAGAAATCATCCCATATTTTTGTGTTCTTCTCATAGATTTTATTTTTCTAGTCTTGGTCTGTAACTGTCATACTCCCATCCCCCCCAGTTTTTCAATAAAAATCATAAATATGACAATTCTGGGTGATAGTTGTCATGAATAAAGTTGAAGCTAGGAAAGAACACAACTTCAATTCTAAAATTTTTGGGATGTTCTCACTATGATTAAAAATTATGTATTCTTAGGCTGCTTTTCCCTATAAAACATTTGCTATATATCTGATCTAACTGAAAGCTGGCTTGGAGACAGCACAAAGTCAAACTATCCAAAAGCAAGGGTGTCCTTGGCTGCTTTGTTACAGTGGTTGAATTTAGGGCGAGATCGGATTATCTTTCCTAGGATAGAGAAAATACCTTTTGTTGCCCCAGGGGAGGTTTGCATGGGATAACAGGGAAAAAATCTTCATGGAAAGAGTTGAAAAACACTGGAACAGACTGCCCAGGGCAGTGATGGAGTCACCATCCCTGGAAGTGTTCAGAAAACGTGGAAATGGCACTTGAGGACATGGTTTAGAGGTGAATATGGTGGTGGTGGAAGATCCAGAGTTGGATTTGGTAATCTTGGAACTCTTTTCCAACATGAATGATTCTGTGTTGCTGTGATAATCAGTGTGGATACCCTTAGAGTCAGTAAAGGCTCATGAACCAATGAGAGCACAAGTATTTTCTTGTTACTTTCAACTTGGGTAAGAGAATTAAGCTAGGAAAGTTTATTTTATCACTTCTATTTACCTCTCAGACCAAAATGACCAGGTACTGGCTACAAGCTTGGTAATATTCTTTTTTATCTTCTGGGTTGCTTACTGTTGAGAAAATTTAATTTTTCAACCAACTTCTTAAAACCTGACTTCCTCTATCCTAGCTGGGCTGTGCAGCACAGAGGGACACTCTGGTGCAGATGTGCTTGTTCAGGGTGACAGAGCCAGGGCAGGTGGGTCTCACACTCTGTTAGGGATGCTCAGTAACGGGAGACGCCTCTGCTGGTCTTAGAGCATCATTAAAATTAATAACACAGGCTACTTGCTCAACTGAACAAGAATATTCAGAAGCAGGCTTCAGGTCTCTAAGTCAAAAAATTCTTTAGCTCTCTCTTTCTCCTTGGGATTAAGTGGAGATTTCCCCATCTGCCTGCCAACCTATAGAGTAAAGCCCTTGTTTAGGACTTAAATGGATCTTGTCTCAATGATCTCAAATATTGTTGAATGCATAAAATATCTGAACATAAGCATAAATTATCCTGAAGAAGGAAGTGTCTTTTTAGCATGAAAACAAACTCTTGCTGCTGTATGAACAACCATTTCCCCCCGCCCAAACTAAGAAAATTTTCTGTTTCAAACAAGTCTAGAACACATCTTTTAATGAAGTTTCAGAAACATGTTTTCTTTTATAGCACTGTCATATTGTGCCTCTAAAACTTCCTCTAACCTCTCAAAGTCTTTGCTGCCAGGTTGGATGGGGCTCTGAACAATCCAGTCTCGTGAAAGGTGTCCCTGTCCATGGCAGGGGAGTTGGAACCAGATGACCTTTGAGGTCACTTCCAACACTAATTATTCCATGATTCAAGTCTTGAAAATAGCACAGGTCTATCATTCCAGTTCATGCATCCAGACTCTTTTTCATGTCATGAGACAGGCAAGGATGGGAGGTTTCTTCTTACTTCCAAAGCTGTTGTGGCTGCAGTTCAGCCTCCCGCTCAGGCTCACAGTGTTGCTCCATGACAGCACTCTGCTAACATAACTCATCTGGGCTGCTGGACACAGGTTACAAAAATTTTCAATTTAGACTCTATTCAAAAGAGAATCTGGGCTTTTGCAAAGCAGTGGCTGAAATGGGTTGGCATTGGCCTAATTTTTATTCCGAGATCGGCTGTGGACCATCAGTTGGTGAGCAGTCACACTTAAGGATGGTCTGATCTTCTTTTCTCCTTTTCCACCTCTCCAACTTCTTTTCACTTTTTAATTCACATCCTGAAGTTAAATATGAACACATCCATCTTCCCCCCATGACCACGGTAAAAAGTAAAATAATCCTTGATGTCTCTATATCTTTGAGTTCCAATCTCAGTTTTCAGTCATTTTGAAGTGGCTTTAAAGGGCTTTGAGTGAGATCGAGTGACATATTAAAGGTTACAGGAGCCTGTGGAAGAAACAGAAGCAGACTGCCAGTCTTGCCAGTGCATGGGGTACCTCGTGAATAAATACACCTGTTTTATGCTGCTGCTTTCTTTATCAGCCGGTTCCCCCCACTGTGGAAAATGAGATGGATGACATTAAACACAAGTACTTTTTGCAATTAGACTGGGTTGTGGCTAACATCAAATCTAGCATGTCTACTTGCAGCCAATAAAGCACCAGATGGGATGGTTTAATCATGGCTAATTTTCAGTCCTGGACTGTTCTTGGACTTTCAGCTTATGTCTGCTGTAGGTCAATGTGAAGCCAGTGAATTACTTTTTCTTGCGTCTTTGGTAGAATTCCTTTCCTGCACAGGCATCTGCATTCTGGCTGTGCATCCTGCTGGAGTCATACGAGCTCACACCACGGATTTCCTGCCCCCTTTCTCCACTTCCGTGCACTCTGTACAGTGCCAGCCCACGACAGGGTCAAACAAAGGTGGGGACAGCTGGGAGGAGCTGGAATGACACAGCTGTTCCTTTGCGAAGTTCCAGACAACACCATTAGAAACAGGCAAAGCGGGTTAGGCAAAGTTAAGGCAGGCTCAGTTGCATGTGGAGATTTTATTAAGAAACACAACTTAGTGAGGAACCACATCAAGTGTTCACTGTAACCCCAGGGCCTTGTGACCCCAGACACTGTTGATGAGAGTCCACAGGAAGCTCAGAGTGCAACGACAGGTAGTGGGTTTGACCTGAACCAATGCCTCTTCTCTGAGATCATGGTCTTCTTCTGCCACTCTCCGATCCATATGAGCACGCAGCCAGCTCTGAAGAAATGCTATAGAAATACAGACTTTGACAGTCAAATCACAGTGTGTCCACCAGTGTAGGGAAGACCAGTGCAGGGAAGCTCCTTAAATAGATACTGACGTGCCCAGTAGTGCATTAACAGAGGCATGAAAAAACCCCACAATTGGGAGCATTCACAGGCTGAGATGCAGAGTTTGTGTCAGGTCATAGCAACTTGATACAGGCCTTGTTTTTCCATGTTGCCAGCAAGAGCTGGAACCCATTCCCAAGCTCTGGAGAGCCTCCAGTCTCTGCTCCCAGCAGATGTTGTGAGGAAGGGCCACAAGGTCAGCAAGTGAATCTGTTCAGGATTATATTTCAGGAAAAAAATCCAGGGCAACACAGCTAAAAGACCTCATTCTATGTGTGAACTGGTGGAAAAGATCAGTGGAAATCAACAGGAAGAGGTGAGAAGTGACTGTGGTCGGTTTTGTATTCACCTATCTACTGCTCTGAATCCGCACAGATACTGAGGTCTGTAAGGCTTGGGAGATTTTTGAATTATCATTTCTGGCTAAAATATTAAATTTCAGTGAAAACAAGTGATGCATCCATTCTGTATAAAAGGAAGTATCTAAAATACCCTTAAAACTATCTCTTTTAGTATTTTCAGGGTAAAATAGTGTAAAAGTACTTTAAATTTCCCATCTATTTATTTTATTTCCCATCTATTTATTTTATTTTAAAATATTATGTAGAATAAAACCAGATAATAAACACATAGGGATGAATTTAAACAAACTCTGTATGGATCTTCTGCAGAAAAAAAAAAAAGTTTAGCTCTTTTTTCCTAAACAGAACAACAACAACTCAGCAACTGAACTTCCTTCTGGAAGTTAATCTGCTTTGTTCCCTGCTCAATTCTATTTGTGAGCTTTCCCAAGTATTAAGCCACCTGTAAGGGAAAATATTTGTCTGGCAAACTTACAAGTGTTGTTTTCTGTTTCCATTCTCTTCTCCCTGTTAACATTTTGTGGGCATTGCAAAGTGAGTCTGAATAGCTTCAGCTCCTTTGTAGTTGACTTGTTATTGGTTAAATTCAGAGACACTCCTTCTGTGGAGTACCTGATGATTGTATCCAGCGTTGGGGTCCCCACAGAGGGAGGACATGGACCTGTTGGAGCCAGTCCAGAGGTGGGACACCAGGATGATCAGAGGGATGGAGCACCTCTCCCATGAGGAAAGGCTGGGAGAATTGGGATTGTTCAGCCTGGAGAAGAGAAACTTTGGGGTGACCGAATTGTGGCTGTCCAGTACCTAAAAGGATGTGACAAGAAAGATGGAGAGAGACTATTTATGAGGGTCTGGAGAGCCAGAGCAAGGGTAAGTGGCTTCAAACTGAAAGAGAGCAGGTTTATTTGGATATTGGGAAAAAATTCTTCAGTGTGAGGGTGGTGAGGCCCTGGCACAGGTTGCCCAGAGAAGCTGTGGATGCTCCATTCCTGAAAGTGTTCAAGGCCAGGTTGGACAGGGCTTGGAGCAGCCTGGGATAGTGGAAGGTGTCCCTGCCCATGGCAGGGAGTTGGAACTGGATGAGCTTTAAAGTCCTTTCCAACCCAAGCCCTTCTATGAATCTATGATCACCTTCCCTCCAAATTGTTGGGTGTATAATGCCAACCCTACCTGCACTATTAAGCTGGAAGAACTGAGGTAAATTCAGATGATTTCTGGAATTATTGCAAAGCACTTAATAGCTCTGCAAAAGCCGGTTTAACCAATCTACAGTTACACTGAAGTTTGTGAAAGAAATGGCGCTATGGACAGTCCCAAGAGGTGAATATGTTGATTAGGGCATAAATAGTTCTGAACTTCACAGAAAATTTTACTAGGTGAAATGAAGTTTTTGAAAGAAAAAAGAAAGAATCAGATCAGCTACAATGTAATCTTTTTTGGATTGTTAAACATCAGTATAGATTTCACACTGGGTATTAGTAGAGTCAAGTGTTGAAACAGCGTTGCTTTTGATGCCATGATGATTTTTTGCTTTTTCATATACCCCTCTTATATACCCTTTTCATATACCTTTTCATACAGCTTTCATGTATCCTTAGTGCTTTTAGCCCATATACTTGTAATTCCCCAAGTCTGATAACCAGCTTAGACCCAAAGTTCCATTAAGCCAAGAGACCAAACATCTTGGAAGCCTGGCAGTTGGGTCAGAAAGCCCCAGAGACCAAGGTTCTCTCCAGAACACGTTCTGTAAACCAAGACAGGCCCATCCAGGGGTAAGGTTCCTCAGGACAGGGGCTTCTCTTGAGCCTCTCATTGGGGAATCTTTGATAGATGTGCTAATTTGCAAGGTCTGTAATTGTATATGCAAATTATGGTGGGTGTGCATTGTTCGGGGGTTGCACCCGTGTGCATTTCTGGGGTGGGCATCCTGGTGTGCATCTTTCAGGTGTGCATTTTTGGTGTGCATTCTACCTGGATGTGATGCACCTGAGCATCCTTAATTAAATACCAAGGTAAAACCCTTTTTTCCCCTCTAACCGTGTTTGGCTTTTAATTCTAAGCCCAGGGAAAGACAACACTATAACTGTTGGACACTGTGGTTCCACAAGAGAGGTGAGTCTCACAAACACAGAGAGACTGAGAACAGTGTAGTGGAGAAAAACACACTATGAGCTCACAGAGCACTGCTCATTTTTAATGGGTATCGAACATTATTCTCCACCATCCATGGCTCTAATTTGGACTTAATAGAAACAGTCATAGCTCCTGCTGAATTCGACATTTAAGTGAAAGGATAAGAGGGGATAAAGGCCAGACTGCAAGGTTACAGAATCTAGTGATGCCCCATTACACTCCAATTAAAAAGTGCTAAAAGTGACATTTGTAATCATTTTAAAATGGATGGAAACAGGGCTGAGATGCACGTTTTTGTAAGAATTTTTTTCCTTGGCTATGAAAAAGGAGCTCATGTTTGAAAAAAACCACTCATTTGAAGATACTAAAAATTAGATTCCATGACTGGGGTTTTTTGTTTGTTTGTTTGTGTTTTTTGCATGTGGAATGAAAGAAGGGAGAGAAGAAGCTCCCCATAATCCGTGAGTTGAAAAACTGGACTGCTGCACAAAGTCATGCAGAAATGTATTCATTTAATCTAGTCAATTTTATAATCCAATATAGCAATTCACACACCACAGAGTCCCCAAAAAAGATATTTAAAATGGAAATTGCACTAATTTTTTATTTAATACTCTGGATACCTGAGGGCTTTTCTGTATCCAAGTGCTCTCCACTCTTTGATTCTGAACTGTGCTCAGGCAGGACAGCAAAAATTCTCCCACCAACACCAAGGAAAAGCCACATATAATGTCTAGCTTGTATTTTTCCATGTAATCTTAGTCAGCCCCTGTTTCTCAGGTATTTTTTGAGTGTCCACCTCCACAGTCTCCAGGCTGTGGACTGTGGCCTTCCAGTACTTTTCCTTGGGTCCTAAAAACCTAAAAATTATCAAAGACACAGCTCCACATGTGGCATAGGCAGGAAAGAAAATTTGTTATACTTTACAGGCTGACAAACATAAATCAAAGGATATCAAAGAGTTCATATTAAACTACAATTCAATAATTGGTTTGATGTATTGTTTCTTCTTAATTTCACAGTTATGTAGCCCTCAGCTCCATGCCCCAGACCTCAAGTGACACCTCCCATCCCCTTTCTGTCATGATACAGCTGCAAAAACCCCTCAAGTTGCTGCCATCCCATGGCTGATCCTGGAGCTGAGCTGCTCCCGGGATCTGCCACTCCTTCCATACACAGGTGGAAGTTTTCTCAGCTGCATCAGCAGCAGTGGCAGCTGAAAGAGGTGACTGTGATTGTGAACTCTCCCTTCCCCCATGTGAACAGCACAGCAGGGACTGCTGCCAGCACATGGGTGGGAAAGGAAGGTGTGGAAGAGCGAATGTTCCAGTTCTGGAGGATGAACGCGACTGTTCCCAGGGACAGATCCGGGGGCCCTTCACTTCCTCTGCAGCCACCTCAGTGCAGAGTCCTTTCCAGGGTTGCCAGTCTCAGGTGACTGTGGCTTTACTGACTCTTTCTAACAATGAGAGCCCTACTTACTAAGCCTGGGCCAGACCAGGGGTATATTCTCTACAGTACAAAAGGAAGGCCAAGCAAAATATGTCAGCTGAACAACCTGGTCCTCTTCACTCCTCAGGGCTCAGCTTCTGGGTCAGCTTCCCCAGTCCTGGAGTCCAAGATAAGTCTTTCTTTTACTTGAGAATTAATAGGGCTGAAGTAAGTAATTATTGAAAATTCTCTCCCTCAGGAAATAAAAGTGCTCTAGTCATTTGCAATTGGCTTGAGGAGGGACATCAGTATTAAATGCAAGCTCATCTCCAGAGTGTTAAAGACTTCCTCTAGCCAAGATACTCGATGGAAAAAGCAAAACACAGAAAGAGGAATGAAAATTTAAAACCTAAGCCCATCTTTGGAGACTATTGACTCACAGAGGGTCAAAATGAGGACAGTTAAGAGGTGATAAAGTCCAGCTCAAGGGATGGACAGGTCAACTGCCACTGGGAAAATGATGCTGGTGAACTGGGAGCCAAAAGAGAAAAACTATTTTCTAAAAGAATTTGAATATTTTCTATGAATACGTATGGGTGCTTTGATTATTGTGCTTTCATTATAGTGAGAAATAATGTCATCCCAGTACTGAATTTGTACAAATATTACTTTGTTTCACAAATGTAAGAATAGCTGGACCTCGGTATGGGAAAGTTTGGCCACTGTCAACAATGATAACTTGAAGACATATCTAATTCCGCAATAACATCTCATGGGTGAATTTTGGCCATAATTGTTTGTGTTCCATAAAGTGAGAGAGACATGGAGCACTGCTTCATGCCCAGAATTTCACTGGGTTTCTGTCAGGAAAGCTTGGGAATAGAACTATCCAAAAGAAAAAGACAACTAGACTGAGTAGGAGGGTAGCCTCTGGTTTGAAAGGAAATTATGGAGAACAGATTGGGAAGGTGTTCACTGGGGACATTGCAAAATATTTTAGAAAGAAAAATAAAGTATGAATGGGATGACATGGAGAACAAAGAAATAGGAAGGCTCAGATCTTCAAAAAAGGCAAGGGAGTGAAGGAAATGCCTACAGTTGTTAGTCTGTGAAAAAGAGGGTCACTGCTGCATATCCAGCTTCAGGCCAAGTCAGAATGGTTGAAGTATTGTTTGAGATCATCTGAGCCTCATGATGCATTGCTGAAATGATAACATGTATATATATACATATATACATATATACATATATACATATATATAAACAGCCCAACACCTCAGAACGTAAAATCAGAAAATCATAGAAGGGTTTGTATTGAGAGAGACCTTCAACAACATCTAATTTCAAACCCCCTGCCATAGGCAAGAACACTTTCCACTAGACCAGGTTGCTCCAAGCCCTGTCCAACCTGGCCTTGAGTGCTTCCAGGAACTGGGCATCCACAGCTTCTCTGGGCAACCTGTGCCAGTGCCTCACCACTCTCATAATTAAAAATTATTTTTAGTGGGACTTAGATCAAAGTGGGAAACTGTGGAATATCCTCCAAGAGAGCCTTCCAGGGTGAGTGCAGCACAGGTAGTTGTGCTCACTGAGGAGAGGAAGGATGTTCATGTGGTCAAAGCTGAGATGTGGTGCTTATAATAATTGTCTAATTTTAATACAGACTTCCTTAGGTGCCCACAGTGCAGATCCTCTGAGCATAGATGTCTGAGATGTCTGGGGTTATCCTCCCTGGCCTGAGGCTGACATCCCAAAACACATAGGTCTCCAGTAGGTTCAGTGCTGCATCTGCTGAATCTGTCTGGTTATTTTTGGACATCCCAGTGTATCTCAAAGGACATGAGATTCCTTTGTGTCTGTGCCTGAATTGAGCCCTGATGTGCCCCTTCATTCCTGACTTCTGAAACAGGTCTAGGATTTGAAAGACTTTCTGTTGTGGAACGAGGTATTTAGTGAGTTTGATGGACTGTGTGGGCAAGGTTCAGTCTCAAGTTCAGACAACACAACACAAGGGTCTGCATGGAAATGTCTACATGGAAACCCAGTGTCTAAGTCAGCAGAGAGGGGATCAATGATCCAGCAGAGCTTGTAGGGTAAATTCAGTCAGTCACCGGGTGCCTACTTTTGGGAGATCTGAGTCACTGTTCCCAAAATGAGGAGTGGTGCAGATGTATTTATGAGTGCATCTTTGCTTTGACTGAGTAGTTTCCCCTAGAGAGACCTTCTGCTCTTCTCTCTCTTATTAGGCAAATTGTGTTTTTCTATTCAACACCTCCACAGTAAGAGTTGTTTGTTTGGTTTTTTTTTTAATAGGTGAACAGATGCTAGTGGGAGTGTGTCAAATATACACCTGAAAATGATGTCTGGAAAGGCCTAGAATTTTTAATAATTTAAGAAAAAAAAAAAGACCTAGCTGCACAAGGAAAACCTTGCAAGATGCTGCGAGGACAAATACTGCTGCAAAGCTGGAAGGAAGCCAGGAGAATACAGTAAGTCAGAAAGACAGAAGAGAAACTAAATGAGGCAGTGAAAAAATAAGACACAAGAGAAGACAGCTGATAGGAACACAGAAAAACAGGCAAAGTACAAACACAGACTTGAGGAAAGATGTAGAAACTGTAGAAGACACATACAAGGATGGTGAGAAAAAGAGCAAACCCCAAATCTGGTGTGCTGTAGCACCAACTGGTTGAATGGGATGCTGAAGGAGAGGGCAGATTAAACAAACTTCTACTTTTGATAGTAAAACTGTCTTAAAAATACATGCTTTCTCCTTCTGCTCCCACACATATCACACATATTCCCACCTCCTTGGCTACACTGCTTGGAGAACTTCATTCCTTTTCCCTGCTCATTTTAAAGGGCTGTATTTCACTTCTATGCACCTTGCATTTCTGTGCTCCTTGTTACAGAGCAGCCTCATGAAGAGTGACAGTGTGACAACCTTGAGCTGCAGAGCAGGAGAGGAAGAAAAACCTCTGCCAGTGCAGAAGGCCAGGGACTGTGGTAGCTGCTATGGCTTTGCCATCACAGCCACCAGATCCAAAAATACTTCCTGACACAGCAACTCTTTGGTTTCCCTGTTCTGTTACTCTTTTCCCAAAGCTGTTCCAGCTGGGGAAAAGCTTGTGATCCCAAATTCTGGGTTAATTCTGGCTCCTCACAGCAGCCCTCATTGTAATGCATGCCGGGTCAGTAGACATGGTCATTGCAGAAAAATAATGGAATTTAATTCTATATATTTTGGGTTTTTTTTAACTTGTCCTTAAAGGTACACTGTTGGTAAGAATGCCACAGAGAAAACAGGAGTTCATCTAGAACAGCTTCTGTTTGAAAGGATGTGATTTCCGTCACTGTGTGTTCTTCTCAGATGTGGCCAAAGACACATTAAAAAAGACTTTATCATGGCACTGTGCGTGCTGAAATCTCAGTGCTGCAGCCACAGTCTGGCAGGCCCCAGCCCTTGGGGGGTTCTTAACAGAGGTTGTTCTCTGGAGAATAATGTCCAATGCCATCAGTGTCACCAGTAAAAGGATAAAAGGAGGACAGATGCTCCCCTTGTAACTGCAGCCATTACCCTATAGCCTGCAGCTCAGAAACCACTGGTACATGACATACACCCATTCCCATGAATTTAGTGAGGCACAGTTCAGAACAGGGTTAATTCAGGTGCTGCACCAACAGAAGCTTGGCAATGACCATGTTTTAGGAAAGCTGTTGGTTGTGTTCTCTCAAGTCGAACACCAAGAAAATAAAGGCAGCAGCATAACAGACAAGACCTTGAGAAGGAGCTGGGAACAAGGTGAATGAGTAAATAAGGTGTTACCAGTTTTGATCCTATTTTGATATTGCTTTTCTTCATGAAACACAATGAATGTTGATGGTTCTGTTGAAATGTGAAGATGCGAAAGATGTCAGAGTGCTTTTAGTCACATGGATTAGTTTTAGGTATTCCTGCATGGAGCAGGGATTTGGACTTGACTTATGGGTCCCTTCCAACATGAGATATTTCAAATCTTTGCAATCCTTCTAATGATGCCAGTGATCAGAATGTACTGAGAGTTTCTCTCCCCTGAGATGGTAAAAATTTCAATGCCTTTGTGTCAAGGCTTTTAAAGGGTTTGGCCTCTGCAAAATGCCCTATCAAAGAGCAATCCAGGATAAGTGCTGAAACACGAGGAGAAGGGTTAACATTGCGCTGAGAAGCAGTGTATGTGTTTTACAGAAACAGATGGCATGTAGAAGTATCTGTCAGGTCATTTTGACCCAGATGAGTGTGATTCCTCACAAAGCAAATAAACTGAAAGTATTACTTGCTTCTTATTGCCTACACGTAATTATATAATTAGAGCTGGTGCCTAAGACCAGCTCTGCACCAGCCCTGGAGCTCACACTGCAGAAGCAGATGAAGCTTCTTCAGAGAGTTGTGCTACACAGGGCACAGAAGTTCAGCCAGAAAACAGGAAAAATATAAGGGGAAAGGAAACAAAGGCATAAATGTTTGGATGCATTGGGGAAAGTAGCAGAGATTAAAACAAGTGCTGAAGCTTGATGACATATGACGGAAAATCAAAGAAGCTTTGTTGGTTGCCTGTGGTTGCACACTTATCGCAGTGGACAGTTTTGTCCTTCTGTGTCCTCCTACAAGTACAAACACCTATTTCCTCCATAAGAGGAATTTAAAGAAACAGTCTGTGAAAGTTGAAGGAGCTAAGGTAAGCACTCACAGAAAGGAACTGTTACTACTTTAAGGGTCAGCTCCTTTTTGGTTGGGTTTGTTTGGTTTTTTGTTTGTTTGTTTTCTGGATTTTTTTTTTTTTGTTTTAAGCAACTGCTGTGAATTGGAGGACAAGGGCATTTTTGATGTCTCTGAAATTCTTTCTTGAAGCAGTGCTTTGAAATACTTGACTTGACTCAAACAACTCTCATAGCAGAATCTTCAGGCATGGATCTTAGGAGCTTCAGGGTCCATGAGGATATCTGGTGTTGCACATGACGACAGTGCCCTGTGTTAATCACTGAAAGCAGGTGCATCATTATCCTTCACATGTTGGAGTCAGACTTTATACACCAGCTGTCCAAGTACTGAAGGGAAATGCACACACTTGTAAAAGGCCTGCATGTTTGTTTTTTTTTTTTCCTTTGGGACATACCACACATCTGACAAAAAAAATTAAACCTCACAGGTTATGCACAGGCAAGAGGATTGAGTCCTGATGGCTTCTGAGATAATCCTATGACAAAATTATTCAGAAAACCTTGACAAACACTGGGAACAAGGTTCTCCCTGCCTCATGGTTAAACAGATGAGCTCCCATATTCACATACTGCCTTGAATAGGGTGAGTCCAAGGCAGAGTTAACAATTTTTAGAGCAAGTCATAAAACCTCATTTGAATCTAGTGCATGATCATAACACTGGAACAGTTAGAAATTTAATTGTGAAACTACTGGTATGACAGCTCTGTCTAAAACTCTTCCGAGTTTCCACCAAAAGCTTGGTTTTGTTCACTCTTCTTATGAAATGGTAAATCTGGTCCTACTTTTCTTGTCGTCTGTCCTTCATTAAGACTGTGCCTGAACAGAATGGCTTTTTAATAAAGCTGTTGTGACATATGCAAATCCATTCCATGGTGCAAACTCCACGTAAGAACCTGGATAAGAAAAGGGACTGTGCAGGAACAAATCATGGGCAGCAAAGTAAAGTAAGGTTTAATCTGGCAGCAAATTGGAAAGTTCATGCATTTTGCTCATTAAAACACCTTTAATGCATCGAATGGGATCTCTCATGGAGAATACTGCTCCTGTACATTAATTATAGGTGCCTTGTGGGAGCTGTAAGTGCAGCTTTGTTCAGTGTTACCTTGGTGCCTGACACCTTGCTGACACCACCAATCTGTTACGAAGAGTTTGCTGTGGAGCTTTAAAGTGCTCTCTGCTCTAAGTGGGGTGTGATGAGAGTTGTAAGGTAAACTAAACTGCTGTAGTAAATAAAAATCCTCACTCCTCCCAAACCATGCTAACCTCAAAATTTGTTGACTTCACTGACTTTTAGAAATCCCTGAGTCAGACCTTCTGCTGTGAATCACCGTGGCTTTGCATAAAGGGATGAAGCTCCACACATTCAGACAGACTCCAGGTTTAGTGGCTTTAATGACCACTGAACTTGAATAGAATTATCATATATGAGAAATATTATATTTTTTAAATAATTTGAACCAGTTTAAACCTCTGCAGTAGGATGAGGTGAATCCCAGTTTCTATTTCTCTCCACTGACTACAAATAAAAATGACTATTTTAAAAAGAGGCATCTAAAATATGAAACACATAAAATTAAATGAATTCCATCTATTGTATCTGAGTATTTTATTTCTGTTTAAACATTCTTAATTTGGGAGGCTTGAGAGTTTATTAATCATTCATCATTTGGGAGGCTCAACAAATACAAACTCCACCTAAATTTGCCTCTTACATAGAGTATAAAAGACTATTGCCACTCTTTTAGGTTTAGAGGAAAATCTTTACTGCATTTAAAATAAATATGTAAACATTGCACAGTGGTTATCTTGTTCTTTATAGGGATCTGCCCCTGTAATGACAGATAAATATTTACAGTTATTTTTATGTTTTAGACTTTTAGCTGACAGAAAGAATCATTAGGGTGTTATTTAGCAGCAAGGACTTCAGCAGTGTTACCTTGAGCAGGTGAAAAGCGCTGCAGAGCTGAATATTGACTGAGATTCACCCATTTTATTTCAATGCATTTCATTTGGATGAATGTGGTCTAATTTTATATGGAGTCCCTTCTAAAGCTCATAGAACTCTATGGGTTAAAAGAACCATAATGAACTATGTTCTATTCAAAACATTTGTACATCTCCCTTGATCTCTGATGTGTACAACTGTAAGTGCCATGGTTCTGATGATAAAATCCCAAGCCATTGATATAAATAGCAGGACTATTTATACATTTTGATGGTGAGCTTTTTAAGGATTATGTTTGATCTCCACAGACGCACACTTTCACATGTGCATCTCATGAATTCTGAATAACAGGAAATTCTGATAGTGGACATATCAAACTGTGCTTGGGATCAGCTTGCAGTACGAGAGCTGCATGTCTAAAAGTTCTTTTACATTTTATGCTCAAATTACGGTTTGGAGAGTTTTATTTTCTTTCCAGTTTTATTCTATACTTTATTTTATGACCTTCCCAAACTCCATTAGCTGTCTGAGCAAAATCTTTGTATCACATTGTTTTACTTTCCTTGTTTCTGGCAACATTTCCAACTATAAATGAAGAAATTACGGAATAAAAAACCAGAAATATGTATTTATATATACCGACATTTAAGAAACCTCACCATAAACATTTTTCAAAGAGAAGCACTAACAAACATGAAAACAATACATTAATAGAATTCTACAGAGCCTTAAATCTCTTCCCATTTTATAGTGAAGGGTGGATACAGTTCAACCTCATCTCACTTACACCCTTGAAATTCATTTCACCCCTCAGAAAGGAATTGTGTCTATCTTCTCTTCTCAACTGTCTGTCTTTGCAGCTCAGTTTTCAAATGTTCTCCTACCTGGTCATTTTTTTTTTTTTATTAAAGATTTCAAAAATATTTTTTTCTGAGTTTAAAAAGGTCTGTTTTGAGGAGAAAATTGGCCATTTCCTTCCTAAACCTCTGTTGCAATCAAGGCTGATAACAGGAACCTTAGTGCTTCTCAAGTCCCCCAGTTAGGAAATCTGGAGTGATTAACAACCTCGATTAGGGCCATCAGTGTTTTCTTTCTTTTGCATATTGTTTAAGTCATTAAAACACTTCCCCAGAAAAAACTGAACTTGTGAGTTGGCAAGTTTGGGAGGCAATATAACAGATTTCTAATCAGGATTATTATTAATGCTATTTATCATCTTCCTGTCCAAAAACCACTGTTAACTTCCAGCACTCCCTTGTGTAAATCCTTGTACAAATATTTAAAAAGAAACTGTAGTCCTAGAAAGATTCAAATATTTCACAGTGAAAAGACCCAACAGTGAAACTGCAAAAGAATAAAGATGGACAAAGTGATTAGAGAATTAAGCAATTCTAGAACAATTCTAGTAATTCTAGAACATATTTTATAAAATAAATGCTTTTTAATAGATGATTCTTATAGTAACTTCCATTGAACCTTGGAAAAGACACTATATTCTCTACCTCTTTATCTATAAAATGGAGATTTCACAAAACTTGACAGATTTAGGAACTAAAAAACCCCAGTTTTCACTGACTTTTACCTACTACAAACATGCCAGCATATTCATGCTTGTATGCATTTGGACCAACAATTAACTTGTCAAACAACAGTGATTACCCAGAAGGATGGTTTTGGAGCCAGGTTCTCATAGTGGCAGTGATCTCATTCTGGAATGTACTAAACCCCAGTTGTAAAGAGTATTTATGAAATTGAAAAGTTTTTCTATGGCAAGCAAATTGTTATATGAAAGTAAAAAAATAAAACAATTCTTTTTAATAACAGTTGTCCTATGTGCAGTTTGTACAGCTATTTAAAGATAATTATATTTTATGAATGTCCTGAACTTAATATTAATTTCAGCATATTTCTCTATACAGTATTGCAGTATAATATATTTTTCCTTTTTTAAGTTCATAGGTAAATACAAATTTTAAAAGTTATTTTCCTAGAAATTTTGTTCTGTCAAACAAGCAATGAAATCTAAGATGTGATCCAGCTTACCTGATACAGATGCCTACATTTAATCAGTTGAACTTTGACTGAGCCCAGATACCCACAAAAGGAAGACTGTTATGATGAGAAGGCAGTTTGCCTATTTCATCTGATTTTTCTGCGTGTGATATCTCTAAGAATCTGCTGCTTTTCGCAATTTCATCTTGCTTTGCCCATCAGTCTGCTGCAGGCTTGTGGCCACACAGGCTTTTTCGCTGCTGCAGTACCAGTTTGCAAAGTAAAAAAAATTAAATAAAGGCAAACTGAATTTACTGTAATTATTGGGTGGCAGTGACCTGTAAGTCCTTGGTTAAAAAGCTTGCACAGCACTGCTACAATTATAGTGTGCTCATAACCTTCTTATAAAGGGAGTCCCGTGCAGGAGGCTTTTCCTCAGTGTATATTTGTTTTTCCTCTAGGTAGCAATGGCAAATGAGTGGTTTTGGGAGTGTAAGGAATACTTTATGCATAATTTTTCAGCCTCTGTATTTCTTTTCCAAGGGAAATGCCACAAACACATCTACCTCCAAGAGCTGCTGCCCCTGTGAGCCTTGCCAGCTAACATTAGTCACGGTTAGCAGCACTCGAGTGGTTTGCAGAGCACAATTACTTTTGGAAAAATAAATCTGCATTTCTAATAATTGCTTATATGGGATTGAAATGGAACAGCAGAGAAAAGTGTTTGTAAATAGAACAGACTCTGGTGAAAAGAGCCACATTACTCTTCATCCTTTTTCCCCAGGAAAAGGATGAAGCTGTGATAACTTTTTTTCTTGCCAGTCAGACTGTCCTGAGTTGAAATAGTTCCAGATTCCAAGGAATGAACCATGTCCCATGAGGGCAGTGCAGCAGTCAGATGGTGTCTCTTCGCAGGAGCTGGGCTTTCATGGTGTCAAAGCCTCACCCATGGTGGGGTTTTGCAAACTCCTGCCACTGACATCTGACCATGTTTTTTCCAGGGCTGTTTCATTCTCTTTCTAGTTTCATTCTAGTTTTAGGAGCCTAAGTAGATGCAGAAAAAGATGGAAATACAGGAAAAAAACAAAACCAAACAAAGAAAAAAATCACACACACANAACAAAAAAGAAAGAAAGAGAGAAAGATGAGCCATGTTCACATAATCTTGTATTCTGAATCAGCTGAAACATCACACCTTCCCCTCCGGTGCTGTGCAGGCAGCAGGATCCAGCCCATGGAGCACTTTGGTTCACCTGTCATTTCTGAGGGAAGGGACATTAAATTTGCCTGGGATGCCATTGCAGACAACCTGGATGTACACTGCCTACTTCGTGAGTGTACATGGATAAAATTCCTCCGAATTCCTTGGCACTAAGGGAAAGGGTTTACTTTTGTCCACCAATACTGACTTTTTCTAGGACATGGATCAAAACTAAGATAACTCTACCATCACAAATTAGTGGGCTCACTGAAATGATGGCTGGTATACCCTCAGTGATAAAAACTCAGTCAGGTGGAAGGTTTTGTGTTTGCTTTTGTTTGTTTGTGTGTGTGTTGTTGTTAATAAAAATGCAGGAATTCACATTCTCTATTGAAAAGTACTAAATCCACTGAGGTATCTCTACATCACATACAATCCCAGTAAGTGGAGTGCATGTGGTTGAAATCCTTCCTCCAATGATTTCCAATTCTTGAAGTTAATTAAATACAGCTTGTAGAATGATTACTAATAATGCAGTGATCACATTCCAGCATCATATTTCATGAATATGCTGTTCATATTTTCTCCATTTCCATGATAAAGAAAGATGAACAGCTCAAAAAAATAGGTTTATTGCAATATCACTTGTCTTTATTAGTTGTCCTAAACCATGTTAAATTCAGGGTTTTTTTTCATACAGTGGAAACTGTCTTTTCTGGAAACACTTTGCTCCAGCATTTCTTTACAGCAAGTGATTCCGAGATCTTTACCTGCAGATGTCTCTCTGCTTTATGGAGTTGCAGGATGTGCTCTGTGGCAAAACAAAAAACAAAGCTGGAATTCAAGCTGAGGAGAAAGCTGTGTGTGCCTGGAGCTGTAGCTATAATGGGTGTCTTCTGATTTAAGAATGACTGTGATTCCAGCTACCCTGCCAAGAGCTGATGGGATTCCTGTGGGGAAGGGAAGGGAAGGGAAGGGAAGGGAAGGGAAGGGAAGGGGAAGTCCATGAAATAGGTATGTTTCTAATTTACACTGCTTTTTTTTCCTAGATTTCTCCAACAACTTGGGAAACATCATTCAGTTCTTTATTAATTTAATTTTAAATATCGAAATGGATTGATTTTGCTGCACCCATTTCAGTATGGCTTTTTTCACTTTCTTACTCTCAGCTTCCAGCAACCCTTGTCATCAGTGTTTCACTTAAAATTTAAAATATCATCACTCCATTGGAGATCTTCTATAAGCAGGAAGCATCTTCTGTGTCACAGCACAAAGGATCTGGTTGATTCTCTTACCTACTGAAAACTGACTTTCTGTCAGCTGCAATATAAGTTGCCTTCTGAAAGAGATGTGAAACAGACAAACAATGACTCATTTTTTACTTATTTGAGTCCATTTCTCACAGTGACAATGATTTTCAACCTTTTGCAGTTGGAGGACCCTTAAAACAAGATCCGTGTAACTGCGGACCTCTGCTCAGTAACCCAAGGCAGTGACAATATGTTTGTCACCATTTGTGGGTTATTATCAAGTAACACGGTGTGCAGGAGATGAGTTCGTAGCTACAGATCTTGAAGACATCAGTTGAATCCATGAACACACACTTGTATGAAACTTGCAACTGTGGTGCTGTATCTTCCTTTCCTGATTTTTGAAGTGCATGTGATGCTTTCCAATCCCATTTTTTCTGAAAATTGTTGCTGTTTAGCTGGACACAAGGTCTGAATTTCTTAGAGTAAATCAGGGATTTAGATTTCTGTAAAATTTGCACTCAGTCGATCAGCAGAAGTAATACAACTTCTCTGAAGGTGCACATTAATCTGGCTCAGACTAAAGAGGATCTCCCACACTGCAGTGCAGAGTAGAGAATTTGGGGACAGAAGACCTTTTATGCCTGTTTTCAGGAGTGCCTTTTAGAGGCTTCTAAGCTGTGTGCTGCAGTGGTGATGCTGTTGCTCTGTAGTTCCCAGACAAGAAAATATATCAGCATGAAAATGAGCTGGACAAGTTGCTCCCCTGTGGATATGTTCTTCATCTGAAATAAATCTCTTATTAATGGAAGAAAGCTCTGAAAATTTGCTGGAAGATGGAGGGCAATGCATTCAGCTGGAATCCTGCTCATTCTGCTGGGAGGGGCAGTGCTGTCTTGCCTGACAACAGAGCAGCTACCAGAAAAGGAGAGAAAAGACAAGCTCTGAATTAAATGTACTTCTGGAGTGGGTTTAAATTTGTTCCACTGTTAGTAGAGGGAAATTTTAAGAAGGGCCAGATGCCAAATTGCAAAGGAGTGAAAGCTAAGAGTGAGTCTGCTACAAGCTCAGAAAGAACCTATTTAACTTGTACATTATGTTCTCTTGTGTTCAAACCTGTCCTTTGCTGTATTTCTTGAACAGCTGTACCCAGGGTTCAGTGTTCCAGCAGGCAGGTCTTCTCTTCCTCTCTTTAAATCTTCCAAGTGAGCTGCTGAATTAATCTGCCTATCATTTGCATATAAAGAGCCTCACTCAGAGCCAGATAGTTAAAGATGTTTAAGAACCTGAAACTCAGAGAGAACAAAAATTCCCTTAAAATCCAGCTCCAATGGCATTCTAAATTGAAGGTTCTTCTGCATTCCTACTCAGGTCTTACTGTGTTACGTGTCTAGATTAAAATTTCAAACGTAACATGTTAGTCCCTTAAATTTTAATATGCACGAAAAAGCAGTTGCATCAGAGTGGAAAAACACACACCAGACCTGGAAAGCCTTGAGTTTCTGTGAGTTAAAAAGGACCTGAATTGGAAATTCTGGGATTATTTGACAGTGTTATTTGCTGGAATTTGTTCATCTATTCTAATCTTACCTGTAAGGAGTTGTGTTAGCTGCTGTAGCTAGAATTAACCCAAATCATGTGATGGTCAGTCAGTTTGTTGTAACTATTCCATTCAGAAAGTCAAAATGATTTGGAACATGTTGTAGCTATAGGCATTATTTAAATACCATGTACTGACTCCTCGTTCTTCCATAAGTATTCCTTTCCCTCCACAAATGCTTATAATCAAAATCTAAACAAAGGTGGAGGCTACCATTGGGAAACCTACTACCATTTCCATGGAGAAAAATGAAATCTTAAGATCCAGTCCATCTCACTTGGATTCCTCACTTGCACATGACTATGAAGCACTCAACAAAGCAACTTTCTGATGCTGCTGTCTGTGATCCCTGGCAGGTCAGCGGAGTGAGACACAGGGCTTGAAAGGCCTCTCATTCCGAGGGTCTGCTGAGAAGTGAAATGGGAGGAATTCAAAATATGTGGAAGAAAACGCTGTAAGCCAAGGGTGTGCCTGGCTGTACTCTGCAGTTGCTTGGCTCTGGAACCTCGGCTCTCCCTCTGCTGGCTGAATCACAGCTGTACACAGGGGTGAGCCATGGTCCAGATGCCTCAGTTATTGCATCCTTTTGGGCAGCTGAAGTAGCTGGACCAAAATGGACCTTTAGTGCAAAACTGCACATTTTTCTCCATCATTGATGCAAAGTTCTTAGCAAAACATTCAAAGACAGTTACTTAATTCCTATAGATGGCAGTAATATATATTGTTCTAATAGTTATTACTGGTAACTGTAAGTAATAACTGTTTTCTAATGAAAAAGGAGATCAAGGAATATTGAAACACATTCTTCAGCTTACAAACTGCAGCAGAGGATTAAAGACCTCAACTGACGCTTATTCCAAGGTGCTGCACAGTTTTTTATGTTCCTCTCATTCCATTATGTCCCAGGAAGAAGAATGTCCTGTATATTTTCTCTCTTTCTGTGGAATCTCTTACTTTGCTATGCTTCTCCAACTCCTCTATTCCTTTGGAGATGGAGAGTCAGGACAGCATATCATATACAATCTGTGGATGCACCGTCCATTTACAGAGCTGTGTAATAACACCTGTTATTTTTTTATCTTCCTTCTGAGGCAGTTCCTAACCTCTTGCCTGCCCTACAAAGCACTGATGTAATATTTGCATTGAACTGACGATGACGATTTTGATGATTTGTGAAGTCCATCCCTGATCAAATAGGACGCTCATCATGGGTAAGGCTAAGGGATTTTATCTGTTAACAAGGGCATATAGTGACAGGACATTAAGGGAATGGTTTCAAACTGAATGAGAGTATGTTTAGATTAAATATTAGGAAAAAAAATCCCTTACTGTGAGGGTGGTAAGGCCCTGGCACAGGTCGCCCAGAGAAGCCGTGGCTGCGCCATCCCTGGAAGTGTTCAAAGCCAGTCTGGATGGATCTCTGAGTAAACTGGTCTGGTGGAAGGTGTCCCTTTCCAAAGCAGAGGGGTTGGAACGAGATGATCTTTAAGGTCTAATCCAGGCCATTATGCAATTCTATGTTTCTGTGATTCTATGATTTTATTGGGTCTCGATGGACCTTCTCATCCCCCTACCTCTGTTATGCCATAACACCTCCCTTGCCATGTGGCTGCATGGATAACTTGCATTCCATGTGTCTTTAGGTGAGAGCACAAGCCAGCAATAGCTGTGATCCTGTCATTCTGTGTTGCAGCCTACTTAGATTTCCCTTTCTTCCTTGAAAAGAGGTATCAGAGATTCCCTGGTAGGGAAAAAAATTGTTTTAAAACAAACTTGGAAACAGAAACTTTCTGAATGCCTGAGCTGAAAAAGAAGCACCTAGCAGATGTGAATATATGACACAAGAGAAATATTCTTGCTGAAAGAAACAGGAGAATGCCAGCAACAGTCAGAAGTTAAAGCATTCTGACACTGAACGAATACCAGGGAATGGGAAGATCCAGGATCCAGTTAGAAGTCAGAATTCGTTAATTAGTTACATGGCTTTTTCTGAGGTTATTTTTTTCTCACTCATAACCCCTCATAACATAAAACATATGAAATCTAGAATCTTTAGAGGTTACAAGGCTAAACTTGCAAAATAATCCATTAATAACCCACTTGTGTTCCAGTGCAAGGGACAAACGTTGCTCTGAAGTGTGATGGCAGAAATCCTTGAGTCAGTGAAGAGGCAGCACTGTAACACCTGAGCAGGTGAGATCAGTATCGAGGCCAAGGTGTTTTACCTGACAAATGGCATTATTTACTGTGCAGCTCTCCAGGGCCTCAGCAGCTGCTTTTCTCATAATTACATGGACCATTTTCTTAAGTCTTTCTGCAGATCCTTTTTATGATTTAAAGCCATTTTCCTGAGTTCTCCCACCTCCCAGGTGCTGAGCCCCTAACAGCTGTGTGTTGTGTGCAGGATATGAATAATGTTTTACAATGCTGGCTGACAACCAGACTTTCCCTTAGCCTTGTTTCTTCTTCCATGGGATTCTCCTTTTGCACTGCTATTTTACACTCGGAGTAACTCAGCAAAATATAACCAGACAGAAATCTGTGTTCTTTAAAATGGATGGAAAACCCTGGGACAATCTCCTTAAGTCTCAAATAAAATCAGCTTGAATTTTTTGTATTTTCACTGCTGTAAAGCAAATGCAATGTCACAAAGGAGCTGAGGAATACACAGAGGTCAGTCTTAGAGAAAAGTGCACTATTGCTGTATTTTAGTCGAGGGACAGAATAAGCCTAAGTTAACCATTCACTTCTTGTCTTTAACCTGCTATTTTAAGCTTTACAGGTTTTATAAACTAAATCAGGAAAGGCAGTGGAGAATGTACAGTAAAGAACAATGCAGTTGTATGACAAGGAGATGGATTAGGTAAACCTAATATACCTCTTCCAACTCTAAAATCGGTGATTGTAGAAAATAGTGCAACTGAGCACAGCTGGGGTCCATCGATTTCTGTCTCTGGTGACTTCAAATGGCAGAAAAAGTTTTCCTTCAGCCCAAACAATTCTCTTCTTCTAAATCTTCTTTTCCATTACAAAAGTGTATATATCTTCATAGGTGTGGACTATCTTTTCCAAATAAAAATGCTTATTTTTTTCAATGCATTTTTTTTGTTTGCTTTCTTTGTTTTGATGTTTTTGGTAAAGAGGTCACCTGGGCTCTGCAGCACTTGGATGACCAGGTTGTGAAGTGACAGATTGACTGAAAAAAGATAGGGGAGGGGAGGGGAGGG
>VZRQ01008991.1:2824005-2961685 GCA_013397975.1 Machaerirhynchus nigripectus
GAGGAGAGGAGAGGAGAGGAGATCCCAGTAAAATTGAAAATCTCAATAGAAAACTCAGCAACACAAAAAAATATGTGGCATCTGCCTGCATATGCAGGACAGATGCTATATATTAGTAGAGGAATGCTTAAGTAATAATTAAGGTTTCTCCCTAAAGAATGTTTCTCCTGACAAAATTAATTGTGAAGATACTAAAGGAGCTGCAGCAAATTGCAGAAATACTTGGGACATTTTTCTGTTATGCTCCTGTGCTATTTTGGATCACTAATAAACAATCTGCAAACAGGATGGCAGCGCTGACATTGGAATTCAGTCAGTAGACATTCAGGTAGTCTAATATTCTGGTGAGAATAATTTGCCTGCCTTCAGCCAGAAGCCCAAATCTTTATGTTGAAGATGTTTACTAGCACAGCAAAAGTAGAAAACACCAATGAAATAAATATTTGCTCCCAAGTTACTATGTGGAATCCAAGAGCTGTGGCAGTGACAAGTGTGTTGATGTGGGGACCAAGACACAGACAATGGTGTAGGTGTGTTTCCTCAGTCCAATTTATCAATTAATTCCCTGAGAAGGAATCAGTCTTTGAACTGGCCCATTCAATCAGCCAGCAGGTCCAGGCTGCAGGTATCCTCATCACTACAGCATTTTATTCTGGCAGAGTGATTTTTAAAATTGTATTTATTTTTCCTGTCATTATATCTGGCAGGACGAAGGTAGCAGGAGGCGCAATATTTTGTTCTCATTCTATGCTCTGTTTCAATAACTCTGTGAAATTTATTTTCTCAGCAGACAGGAGCTTTTATGTTCATCAGACTATGATTTTGTTTTGTTGTTTTCCAATCTTTGCTGTAGTTAAAATTAAACTGAGCAGGTCCAGAGGAGGCTACCAAGATGCTCAGAGGGCTGCAGAACCCCTCCTGGGAAGACAGGCTGAGAGAAATGGGGTTGTTCAGCCTGGGGAAGAGAAGGCTGTGGGGAGAACTTATTGTGTCTTTTCAGTACCTGAAGGGAGCCTATATGAAAGGTGGGGAACAAGATTTTAACAGGGCCTGTGGGTACTGGTTTTAAACTAAAAAAGGGTTGATTTAGATTAGAGAGGAAAGAAGGTTTTTTATAGCAAAGGTGGTAAAACTCTGCCACAGTTCACCCAGGTTGTAGATGCCCCATCCCTGGGCATAATCAAGATCAGGGTGGACAGGGCTCTGAGCAACCTGACCTAGTTGAAGATGCCCCTGTTCTTTGCAGGGGTGTTGGACTAGATGACCATTAAAGGTCCCTTCCAATCCAAACTATTCTATGATTCTAAGATTCTATATTTCTATGTTTCTATGATTCTGTGATTCTGTGATTGATTCCATGTTTCTATTCAAATCTTCTCTGGCTCCATCTGGCCTGGCACAGCTTTTCTCTGAGCTATTAAACTTCTCAATCCCCAAGAAGGATGGCCACGTACAAACTTGGTTTTGGGAGCAGTGTCTTGCTCATACTAATTCCCAGCCATGCCCAGGGTTTGTTTGGGTCAGTTCTCCCTGAGGGGAGGCAAACACAGGATGCTGGAGGTTGGTCTAACCTGCAGAATGGGCATGGTCCTCAATGGAGGTCTTCTGCAAGTGCCACCAGCTCCTTGGAGGGTTGCATTTGCAATGGTACAGGGCTGGGTCAAGATGAGCAGAAATACAACCAAGCTCACCAGGCAAGACAGATCTACTGATTTGTGAAGGATTAGGGCAGCTAATTTCTGCTGAGCTTGGAACCAGGCTGGGAACACGCTTTCATGGGAGCTGGAAGGGTACAGTGAACTATGGAACACTCAGTAGTCATTATTTCTGCTGCTGGTGGAGTATGATTTAGGGTAAAATTTCAAGTTAATTGGATCAGCCTCTTAAAGTCACTAATAAGGCATACACAGTGCCCAGCTTCTTATTGGATTATAGATTAGGCACAATGAGTGTCATGCAGCAAGTAAATTCCCTTTTTTTTCATGAAACAGGGAGTGAGGACTTCCTTTTTTTAATCTTTAGGGAACTTTTTCAATGCCAGCTTTGTTAACTTCATTCAGAGCCAAAGAACATTTTAAAAATCTAGCAATGGCAAAGAAATACTTTTCAAAGAGAAATTCCCTGCGATACAGTGCCATTGTTGTGCTACATTTTCTTTTGAAATGCAAGCAAGAAACAATTAAGGAGCAGGGCTTGTAATGTATAATTGATGGTTTGCAGGTATCTAAAAACTTAGAGCAATTAGGCCCAGGGTGCAACATTACTTATTCATCACCATCTGGAACTTATAACTTTATAAGCCCTGCTATAGTTTATGTTTGTCTGGCAGAAATGGCAAGTTTAGTGTTTAAGTGCTGCATTATGCTGCAGAAGGTAAATATTTAATGGTGTCCCAACATAATGCAGCTGACTGGGACAAGAGGAACATGTTCTGTGGTCAGAACACAGCAGCATGTGGGTCTTGCAAAATATAAGGAATAGAATGCCCTCTTGAGAGAGGGGACAGAGAATACTTCCAAATAAATCCAGGGCATTTCTATTGCATCACTAGAAGGATGTGTCATTGATCCTTGGGTCACAGCATGCATTATGTATCTGGGATTCTTTAGATATGATTCAGATGGATGAAAGAGTATCACACTATATTTTTTGATGCTAGAGTTGAAGTAGACTAAAGATGGGTAGGAAGTCTTGGGGAAAATATTTTCTTTCAAAAAAAGAAAGTAAGTTTACCAAGCATCAAACCTGTCCTAGTTGCTGTGTAGACAAATTTTCTACTGGAAAACAAACCAAAATCAAATCAAATCAAATCAAATCAAATCAAATCAAATCAAACCCCAACCAAAAACACAAACACAAAGAAAAACAAAAGAAAAGCACAAATTGAGAAAATTTAATTTTATAAATCTAAAAGTTGACTAAAGGGTGTAGTCCCTCCTTGGACAGAGAATTAATTTGAGTTCTCTGTATTTCCCTCCCTAAAACCAAAGAGGAAAATCTGGGTGAAACATTCTGCCTGGATCTATTCCAACATTCTCAAGATCTTGAGTTCAAAGTAATGTTCAAGAGATTGGCTTGTTTTGTTACTAGAAAAATTCTTACACAGAAATTTTTATGATTCTGGAGGATCAGCTTCTACTCTGCTCTTCTCTGGCAACCAACCCGGGCTCAGCTGAGCTGACTGGCAGTGGATTCATCTGTTCCACCTCCAACCAGCACACAGAAAGGAGTCCTGCAGCTAACAACTACCTTTTAAAGAGTTGAGATTGGTGACACTGATTTTTTTGCACTGTCACCTGTCTCACAGATCCTTACAAGTACAGTCAAAGATCTTAAAGTTTTTGGTAGCTGATAATGTCCTGGCTTAATGGCTGCTCTACATTCATTCAGTGCCCAATGGTGAAAAGCATCTCTAGGGGTAAGGTAAAGGCCCACTTTTAATTGTTCACATTAAACAAGTCCATGTAGGACACAATTGCAAAGAATGGCATTGTGCAGTAGATTGCATTGACTCACAGTGTGATTCAGGGAGGTGCTGTGTTGTTCTGACCCCCACAGGCCAACAGGTATGACATGGACCATCCTGGATTAGGGCTGTCCCATCTGTGATATCAAACTGAATGAAACCAGTGTTTGCTTTCAATCTTCATTTATTACTTCTGATTGAGTTAGCTACCATCTTGCTTGCACTCTTGTTTGTCCATTTCATTGATTTACTTGATTTGTCTCAAATGCTCTCTTATGAATCTAAAGATGTGTAAACAAACTGGACTTTCTTTTGCAGCTGAGTTAATACACAAACACTTTCACTCTTTCAGATAGTTCTGGCTCTTGAGACAGTCTACAAGGGAATAGAATCATGGACTCACAGAATGGATTGTGTTGGAAGGGACTGTAAAGATAATCTTGTTCCAAATCCACTGCCATGGACAGGGATTCCATTTACTAGACCAGGTTGCTCAGAGCCTCATCCAACCTGGCCTTGAACACTCCCAGGGATAGGGCAGCCACGACCTCTCTGGGCAACCTTGCCAGTGTTTCACCACCATCTGAGTAAAGAATTTCATCCTAATATCTAATCAAAACCTGCCCATTTTCAGTTTTAAGTCATTGCCCCCTCAATAGAATATGTTATGGCTAGCATGAGTCCCAAAATGTTGTCTGTTTTGCAAATAGCTCCAGTGCTGGAATCCAGTGATGGTTATATAGAAAAAACAAAAGATCTGACCGATAAGTTCTCAAAACCTGAAAGTGAGAAAAAGCAGCACTTTTACTTGGATTTTTATTGCTATAATCTCCTAATTTCTTGGGGAGCCCAGTGCATGATGTGTAACTGTTTGAGGATAATAATAATTAGACTCTTCCCTGTTCAACATTTTATCTGACAATATTACAACTCTAACTGAAGCCCTGAGCAAAGAGACACTTTGCTTTCTCATGTTCTGCTGTAGAAGAGATGAAAAGTATGCATTATTAGTATAACAGCACGGATTGTTATTCTCTCCAAAGTGCCTTAAGCATCATTTATTAACACATCTAAAACATTTAACAGCACTTTAAAAAATTTTCAGGAAAGGAAGTTCAGTTTTGTTTCAAGTGCAGTTTTCACCTGGTAGGTGGTCATGTTCTGGGCAGAACTGATCTATATTGGTGTCTTTTGCTTTCAAACATCTTGTGTACAATGGCTGAGCACTGAGACATACATCACATGAAGCTGGAGAGTAGCAGTGTTTATCACAGCAGGCTCAGGGGTTGATTAAGGTCTCTCCAGCCCCTGAGACCTAGGTAGCAGCTGCCAAGGTCTATATTATAATCCTTTTTTTTGGTTTTTTTTAAGGTCTATGTCTACAGTGTTTGTGCAGGAAAATTCACTGTCATGAATCAGATGCAGTGCTGCACTGATGTCCACACTAAGTCTTCTGAGAGAGTGAAACAGTCTGAGATGGACTGAGATCAGAGCCATCCCAGTAAAAAAATAAAAACCTTTGTGGAGGAGGAAAAGCACAGCCCACCACTTCACTCCAAACACAGTGGCTCCCTCTCCATTTTTGAGCAGCCAAAGACATTCCACTGTGGTCCATTCCACCCTTACCCATTCTCTGTTTCTGTGATTTACCTTGGAGGTAACCATCCTTCAGGGAAGAGAAAGTGGAGCTTTTCTTCCATTGTTCAGTCCAGTCTGGAAAAAGCAGGGTTGTGAAGCACAGCAGAGCCCTGTGTCCGTGGCATCCAACACCATGACCCAGCTGTGCTGTGTAGGATACTGCAGGTGTTCTTGAATCCAGCAGGATCATTGCTCTCCAGGGGAAGTCCAACACTTCCCAGATCTTCAGAAATCAAGGGACGATCATATACAGCCAGATTGCCACAGGGGATTCATCCTTCTCCTGCTTTCACTCAGGATTCCTATAGGATCAGGTGCATCTGAGGGGAAGGTGCATATTTAGGATGACTTCCCACCTCTTGTGGAAATCTGCAGGGGAAATCTCCCTGAGAACTACACAGCACATTGATTACCAGCCTAGACATAACAGAGATGAGTAAGCAGCTCTGTGTTCCTGTTTTCCCACGTGGCTTCATGCCAGTTGGGATGGATCAGAGATTTGACACTGGGAACTGCAGCATGGGAAGCTGACCATAAACACAAGAAACTGTGAGGCAGTAGCAGCTGCCAGGGAGGGCTGCAACAAAACTTCATTTACATTCCATTTCAAAAAAGGTCAAAATTATGGTAACCAACAACTTTTGGTGTAGTCATACAGTAGGCAGGCTGGAGACTCTCATATCTTGGAATAGCCCTTGCCATAGATGGTGGGAATACAAAAAATAAAAAATAAATCTGTAAACTTCCAAAATTATGTTACTTATGAAGAATTTGAATGGAAACGTTCAAATTTAAGTGGTTTTGTCCATGACGAGTATTTGTCTATGTCACAGACTAATGTAGGGATAATTTCCAGCCTATTCATTTAGCCTGTTTCCAGCCTAAACTTCAGCAGGAATGAAACCTGGCAAAGTGGTGTGTGCTTATACTAGAGACCTGTACTCCTTCCCAAAGGCAGCATCAGCCTCAGTGGATCACAATAAATGCAGTGAAAATAGGGAACTGATTGAGAAGAGCAAACAGAAGTATTCCAAAGCAACTTAGCAGGGACTTCTGATGTTCTTTGTTAGCAAACAATGACATTTACTGCCAAGAGCTGCAGAGGTCATCAGCTATCCATCTCCTCCATTGGGTGTCCCCTGGCTATTTTTGATTGGATTCCCTTTCATCAGCAGCTACAGACCTGTGCCGTCCTCTAAAGTTTAGGTATTGCATCACTTTCCTTGTGCAGCCTTCATTACACAACTATTTTCCCAGCCTAGATTTATTTGTGAAGGTCACAAAGGACTGGCTGTGATAAGAGCCCAGAAGCCTTCACTTTGCTTCTGAATTGTTCTTGTTAATTCAGTGCTGATTGAAGATTGATACAGCCCTGGAGATCAAAGTCTCCTATTCCCCCTGACAGCTCAACCTTCTCCTCAAGGCACTTTTAGTTTGACCCAGAGGTAGTACAGGTTCCAAATCCATTAAGTCCTTCACCCTTTCAGATGAATCTCGTTGCTGTAAGTTTTGGTAATGGTTTTGTGCTGTGAACGTCTGTTCTCCTGAAATTAAACTGTCATCTAACTCCTTCTGGTCACTTGGCTGAACTCAAAATCACAACTGAGAGTGCTCTGGAAGGCAGTTCTATTATTTTTCATAATAATTCAGTTGCTGAACTACCCTTTGAATCTTCAGGCACAGTCACTGTCAAATTTAACACCTATGAGAAAAGTGGCATCACTGTTCAGCTCATCTCTGTGCAAGTAATATCACTTGTTTAAAGCTACTCAGAGCCTGAGCTACTTCAAAATCTATATACAGGAATTTAGATGAATAACACATTTGAAGTAGAAAGTCCAGACCACCTCAGATAAATTGCTTTTTCACACGTACAGATCAAGCACAGTAATAGGGCAGCAACACGGCCACAGAAAGTCATGTTGGGTCAGTTTACCCCAGAAACACAAAACAGAAACAAACAGAAGCAGAAACAGAAACAGAAACACCACTTCCCCTTGAGGACTTCTAATTATGGAAGTTGTTTGGGTTTTTTTTTTTGTTATGAAAATGTATTTCTTTTATGTATTTGCAGATAGACACACAAGTACATAATTTAATAAGAAAATACCCATTTGTGATATATTTAGGCACACAGTGAAGTCTCTGTGAATTTAAGCCCTTATTCTACATTTGCATAGGTGACCAAAAGTTATTTGTGTAACTTTCTTGTGCTTTCATTTGGAAGGAATAATGCTACCGTTATTATTAGTCCCAGATCTATAATTTTTAATATATATATATATTCACAGAGAGATTTGTCATTTTACAATTTGAAGTAAATTCCTTCCAGTCTTTTTCTGATGCTCCAAAACCTGTAAAGCATTTTTGTGTCTCTGGTTTTTAATTGGTTTTGGACATCGGAAAAGGTGACATTTCCTTGCTTTTGCTGGAATCCAGGGACTGCAGGGCTACTTGACACTTGCGAAAGAAGTGCTAAGGAAAAGAGCTCCCCACACTTTTCCATGCAGGCAGGGGACCATCATCCTAATGTGGCTGTGAGGAGCACAAACACAGTTTGTAGGGTTTGCAATGTGCACACATTTGATGGATTGTCATCTTCACAGAATCACAGAATCATGCAACCACAGGTTGGAAGGGACCTTAAAGATCATCTTGTTCCAAGCCTCTGCCATGGCCAGGGACACCTTTCACTAGGCCAAATTGTTCAAAGCTGCATCCAACCCGGCCTTGAACACTTCCAGGGATGCAGCACCCACAGTTTTTCTGGGCAACCTGTGCCAGTGCCTCACCACCCTCACAGTAATTAATTTTTTTCCCAGTACCTAATCTAAACCTGCTCTCTTTCAGTCTGAAGTTGCTGCCTCTTTTCTTGTCACTTCAGGATCTTGTAAATAGTCTCTCTCCATCTTTCTTGCAGGCTCCCTTCAGGCACTGGAAGGCTGCAATTAGGTCACCTGAAACTTCTCTTCTCCAGGCTGAACAATCCCAATTCTCCCAGCCTTTCCTCATGGAAGAGGTGCTCCATCCCTCCGAACATCTTGGTGGCCTCCTCTGTCCTCACTCCAAGATGTCCATGTCCTTCCTGTGCTGGGACCCCAGAGTTGGATGCAGAATTCAGGGTGGGACCTCACAAGTCTTGGATGACACATGGACAGCACAAATGACAACAGGAGGCTGAAGGTGAAATCTGAGGACAGAAATGGCAGCTCAGCAGGACCTTGCTACTGATACAACAGAGGAAAGGGGCCAGATGAGTTACACAAATGTTCCCTCAGGGACCTCCCTCTCTTTTTGATTTACAAGCAATAGTGATAACAATTATCTGATAAACATCTGATGATTAAGAATATGAATACTTTACTTATTTTTGGACCCAACCTTGTGGTAACTTTTCTGTCCTTCAGAGAAAGTTGTTGAATGTTCCTATGACCAGAATGAACACTCTGTCCTCACATTTGTAAAACAAAAAGTTCCTGTCAGCCAGCTCTGATTCTCGAGATCTCAGTTATGGAAATTTACAGCAAAGAAAAAATATGTATTTTATATTTGTACAGTCACTGCAAAAGCACATATTTTTCTTATTTCCTAAGTTGTCATGAGCCTGCTTATGCAGCTGTGAAGAAAGAGACTATGCTTGTCACTTTTGCTCTTAAATCTTTGAACAGAAATAAGTAAGAAATCATTGGGCTGAGGCTGGGGTGGTGCAGGAGATGCAGCACCTGATAAGTCTCCCAGCAGAGGACCAAACCCAGGGCCAGAGCAGCCAGAAATAAAACCCAATGCCCATTAATGTTCTTTTTCCCAATTTGTCTTTTCCATCACTAACAGAGCTTTTTTCTTAATTTTCTGTCATTTTAGATTCATCTCTGCAACACAAGTTTATAATGAAGGCTGGGAGGAGATCCCAGCAGAATAAACTTCTGCAAGAACATCCTTAATTGTAAGAATGTGCTTGTGCCTGTCCCTGTTCAGCAGTGTGAGGTGTCTAATCACACTCAGCTGTCTCGAGGCCTTATTAACAAATGTACAGATTATAAGAAGGCTGCCTTTTAAATGAAGGTGCATACGCTTGGATTTCTGCAATCCTATCCAATCTACTGACTGAGCTTTTTGTCTGATGAGGAGTCAAAGGCTTTCTAGTCATTCCTTACCTGAGTTAGCATTGCTTCAGCTTTCACTAGAGTATGTGGTTTCATCACTGTTCCGAGTTCATGGTTTTTCCTGACTTCTGCTTTTTGATTTCTTTTCTGGAAATACAATATACTTTCCTTCTAAAAAAAAACCAAACCCAAACAAAACAAAANAAAAAAAAAAAAAAAAGTGTCCTAACATCCTGATATTTGCCCACTGATTAAAGAGACAGGGTTTCTGTTAGGAATATTAGGATATTTACATTCAAAGTTGAAACATGAAAATACATTGGAACTGTCCAGTAACAACACTTAGTTTCCTGCCCATACAGCATTTTCCTGTTTTCTCTAGCGATGAAAATACTAGAGGGAGAAGTTCTGCACACGGACTAGAAACTGTCATTGTGTTTTTCTGTCTATTTTCAGTGTCAGCTGGGAGTGCTGAAAGGTAAATTTTACTTTTTATGGTTAACTGGTGCCCAAACTTCGCGGGACAGCACAGTGGAAGCTGTCTATTAGAGGTGTATTTGCATCCTTGTATACACCTAGCTATGAACATTAGCAGTCTGACACCTCCTTTGTTGCAAACCTAATGCTATTTCACACTTAGTAGGATTTGAAAATTGATATGAGAACAGTTTAAGTAAATAGCTTACTGTTGGGCTCTGCTCAGTGGCAGGTGGACAGCCAGACACTTAGTGGCAGGTAGAGAGCCAGAGCTGCTGCTGACAGGTCTCCAGATCCTGCCATCAGAGGTCCCTTCTTCACCTGGCAGCTTCCTCAGGAAATGAAATTGGTTTTTACCCAGATCACAACCAATTTCCCTCTCTCCAGAAAACATAAGTGTCTCTTGTATCAGGAGACATAGGTGGGCAGAGATGGCTCACCATATGGTATCAGTTCTGCACCTGAACCATACCAAACATTTCTGAGCAATTAGAGGCATGGCAATTCCAAAGACAAGCCTGAAGAAGCATAATGTTCTTTTCTGACTGCTTTTCTCAGACACCTTTATTGAATATAGGCCGTTGTAACAGATGCAGGCATTCAAATTGGCATTTAATTTATCCTCTGAATTAAAATAGGATGGTAGAGTTTAGTTCCAGTTAAAAAATTGCCAGCACTCTGTCACTGAGCCTTACTTCTATCAAAGTCACATTAGGATTCAGCTGTTTACAATTAGCTGAGCTTCCCATGCACACTACCTCAATAAATAGTTTAATAGCAATGAAAAGACCATGTGGCAAGAAGGCTCTGCCCTTCTTGGGGAAGAATAATTAATTATGTAGAGAAATTAAGCTGCAAACAGTTTACTTGAAGATTATATTTCTCCTGATTTTAAGTAATGAGCTGTAAAATCTAATCAATGTGCCTCCAAGGGAGCAGTACCCTTGGGCTAGAGCCTACACCACTTGATCCATCTGCCTGGGAGATTTCTGGCTGATATGGCATTGGCTTTGCTTAATTAGAGATGTTATAGCTATACAGAGTCTACTGAGCACAGAGGACATACAGAAATGAAGACCTTGCAATAAAGACATGTCAATCATGAAAAGGAGAAAGAAGCAGATATGAAATTAAATTGTTTATATTGCTGTTTCACAATCTGTTTCTAGCTTAATATTTAGCTTCATTAAAAAACAAACCAACAAAAACAACACATAAAAAAGCCCCAACCCAACACCGGAAACTCATGCAAACAACAAAAAAGCACATCCCAGAGTTAATAGAAAGTTTGTAGAATCTCGAGGGGAAAATGTAGTGTTCAGTTACCTGGTATGAGGCCACTACAGAGGGCTGTTTGCTGAAATGCTAGAAACGATATTCAATATCTGAAGTTATTGGAGCTTTTTTTGTCAGAAGCTGTGATTGTACGTACTATGAAGAGGACAAAACTAATTTTAATCTGAGATTCTCAGTCAAAAGAGTTATCAAAAACCACCAAAGATAAGGAGTTTTATTTGAACCATGATATAGCTGGTGTTAGGACAGGTGAAGTCCTGGGAATCCATGTGATAACAATGAGACAAGAAGGATGTAAGATATTTTCATATTTTAATCAATAGGAAACTGCCTATTACAGTGATGATGGTGATATATTCATTAAATAAATTGTCCTCTGATTTCCTCAGGGGATTCTCACAGGACAGTGCATGGTCCAAATTAAACTCTTAAGCATGCAGACTCAAAATAGAAATGAGGCACAGGCTGATGTATGAGTTGAGGATCAAAATTTGGCCTAGTCACTAAAATGGAGACTATCTAAACTGAAGCACATGACATTTTCTCTGCATTTCACACCTGTGTTTCAAACTGCTGTCCAAACAAAGCTTATTTATTGGTCAGGAAATTCTGTTTGTCAGGAGCAAGTCCAGTGGTGGCTGAGAAGACAGAAAATGAATGTGTCAAAGGAATATCTATTTTTTGGTGCTGCAAGTTGTAAAGGAGTTAATGGAGGGAAATTAAATGAGGAAGTCCAAGGGAAAAATCGCAAGCTATTGCTCTCTCCACAAATATTAAATATTCACAATGAAGACAGATTGCTCATAGCAGAGTTCTGGTACTAGAATATTTCCATATAATATGTCCAAATGAAAACAAGTAACTGAAAGCTGCAGTTTCATAATAAAATTTCTCTTTGTTTATTCTTCCTCCTCCCCCAAGAACACTTTATTTTTCATACTGCCAATCTGAAAGATATACAAGAGATCAGGTTTTCAGAAAAACTTCCTTCTCTTTGCAGACTTCCTTAATAAACTGGAAATAATGACATTTGTGGCAGCACAAATTCACCAAGGGTAGAGCACATATTAATTAAGGGAGGTTCACAGAGCAGCAGGTTTTGCTGAAGCTGGCCATTTTTCTATGCTTTTATCCCTTATAACTGCCTGTTTTCCCAGGAGACATCTTATCAGGCAAACATTGTTCTGGCATCCCAGAACATGACAGACTGTCATTAGATAAAGGAGAAGGTTAATAAAATAGAAATCCAGGTTACAAGCAATGTTTTAGCCAGAGGCATCCCATGGGTTGTGGGGAAGCAAACAGCAGACTAGTCAAATGCAGCAAATTACAGTCAGCAGAAGAGTGCCAAGTATCCAGATCCTATTCTGTAATTTGCACATGCCAGCAGAATCTCAAATAATTCTTTTTGTTAAGATATTTTGGACTGAGTTTCCTGTGGTCTGCATATTCCCCTTTCAATATCCTGATGGTCTGGGAGTGCATTAGGAATGGCTCCCTCAGAAGTTATTATGGGAGGATAGAATAAGTAGGGAGGGATTTTTTTCCTATTTCTTTTACTTCTTTTCTTAAAGCATTTCTGAAAATGCCTGGTAGTGCCTGTGTTTGTCAAGTGGAATCAGAGCACAGACTGGGGCAGAGAAGGATTGCTTCTCTGGCTCATCTCTGACTGAAGATGATGAAAATTCAACCTATTTTATTAGGTTGCAAAGTGATGCTGGCAATTGAAAAAATACTGCAGAGGAAATATGTTTTTCTGCTAAACAGTGTTGAGACATACAGAAGTTACTATTGACCCCAGGCTTTTGTGTAAGATGGGAATTAAATATTTCAATGAACCAATATAATGAGGAAAGGACACTGCTTAGTAAGTGGGTTGGAATGTAAGATTCACCTTTTTTCTTTTTTTTTTCCTTGGAGATTTTGGAGAAAGATTAGGATGAGGACAGAAATAATTCCAGCTGTCATCTGTGTGACCTGAGCAATGCACTGTGTTTTCTGGTCTTTATGGAAACATCAAGACTTCAAATTGTACTTAAAGAAGAAAGCAGCCATTGCTTAAGCTTTTATAAGACTATTTGGTCTTGTTTTAAGATAGAAAGAGAGGAGTTAATGTCATGAGCATTTACAGCTGAAGTTTCCTAAGGGAAAATCATGGGAAGCTTATTGCAGAGGTGGAGGAAGATACTGGAGTGGATTATAAATGTGTTTAGTGTCAATGCTGATTTACACTAACTCAGAATTTGGCCTTACGTCTCCATCCTGGAGGATTTGACTCTCCTGAAGGAGATTTTGTGTTTCTCTGCCTTGGCTGTTGCAACTGTGGATGTGATTTCAAAAGATGTAATACAGCTTAGCTTTGTCCCCTTCAAACTCCCTGACTAATCTTACCTTGAGTTTTCTAAAAACAGAGTGAGCTTCACCTGGGCTTTTCCTGAAGGTTCTGTTTTACTTCTGAGGTGCACAGGTCAGAAGAAAAAGTAAAAAGCAGCCAAAGGAGATGCTGGGAAGAACTACTCTACATACAAGGCATACCTTTATTTCTTAAAATAATGAGTATAGCTGTGATTCTAGTGCATGATTGGTAAGGGAAGACAGGAGGTGAATGGTTACAAGAAGGAGAGAAACTTAAATGACAAGGAGACAACCAGGTTTTAAAAAATCGCTGTTGTGTTTGTCAGAACATCTTCTGGTCTCCCCAAGATGGCAAAGAAAGAAAACAAAATCCTTCTGCTGTCTCTGTCTCCTACCTGTGATACAAATATTCCATACAGAAAAACATGCAACACTTCTCTCTCAGGAGACTGATCCTGAAGACTTTCTGCCAGAATTAATAGACTGTATGCATGTTTTAACTCATCCTTTCTCAAATTTCACACTTGCATTCATGGTCATCGTACCTCAGTTAAACTTGGAGCACTTGGAGGCTAAATATTTCAAATTTATGCACTTCTCCCTCTTACCTTTTACTATAATTAATTATTTTTACCAACCCAAACTATTCTATGATTTTAAAGGACAGAAAGCCAGACACTTCTTCCAAGTCTACCTTTTATAAAAGTGTCAAGTTTCTCTGCAAGTTAAAGTTTTCATGGCAATCTCTTCAGCAGAGTGTTCAGGGAAGCATTAGCCTTCTGGGTATACTTACAGCTCTTGATTAAACCCCTTTATCTCAAAAAAGGAATCAAGTGAAGCTTAAGTGTTTCTCTTAATCAGCATTTCAGCACATTCTGGAAGGTCTGTGTAAAGACTTTGTTGTCTTGCCATAGTTTACCTTATTCCCCCTATTATTTCCTGGCACTGATTCTTTTCAGAAGAAAGAAAAAATCCTCTGTGTTTTGCTACTGTAAAATCATTTTGATGAGATATGCTGGTAGGAACTGGATATAAACAATGAGATATATAGAATCTTTCACAAAGGCAGTGAGGATCCATCTATATGGGATTTTCTGCTCTCAGTGGAAGTGCTAATTGACATTTACTTGCTGCTGCTGCTGCATTAGCTGCAAGAAGAGAAGAATTTCCGTCCTGCGGATTTGCTGCAGAGAGCAGATTGGCTGTGGGGTGAGGACACTGCCCAGTCATTTTTGCTTTATTTTTCTTTTATTGCTGATTGTGTATGAGACATGGAACAGCTCCTGGACAAGGCAAGCATTTCCTTCTAATAAAAGCCCAGTGAATTCATTAGAGGCTTACAGAACCCCCTGGGATGTGTGTGAAGAGGAACAGGCTACTGGGTGGGGAACTTGTAGTTCAGCACCTGCTCCACAGTCCCTGGCCTTTCAGAAACCCTTGTCCTCCGCAATCCTGTGCAGAAGGAACTTAATCTGTATACATCATTCTGCTTGGTTCCTAGTTTGCAGTAAAAGAGTCACACAGATAGCTATGGTAGCTATCACAGTGGAGGTTCATGCCATGGATTGTATTTTTACCTGCCTGCATCTCAGGTGCGATACTTAAATTGAAGCAGCTCTTTCTTAAACAAAAACAATAAACAGACTTTGAATCATATGCATCACAGAATTAAAAAACCCACCCATAAAACAGCTACCGAATGCTACAGATATGTGAGCTTGGCCGCTCTGGGAGAAACATAAGCTTTTCTGTTAGCTAATTTCAAAGGAGTCAAGCAGTGATTTGATCACCTTCTCTTATTCCTACAGGTGGAGAATATTTCTCATGGCTGTAGATATATCATTACAGCAGAAAAATGTTTAAGAGGATGCAGTACCTAGAACTAGACAAGTAGAAATAACAGAATTTACTCCCATTAAGGTGAAAAGCCTTAAGTATTCTTTATGAGTGAAAATCTTTCACAAACCAAAAGCTTTGAAAGACTGAAATAAAAACATTAGTCTCCACAAAATCATGGAATTACCTAGTGGTTTGGATTGGGAAGGACCTGAAAAATCATTTAGTTCCAAACCTCCTGACAGGGGAAAGGACACCTTCCACTAGGCCAGGCTGTCAAATGCATTATTTCATACAGAAAAGATATTCAGATCCTGTGTCCAATACTATATGAGAAGTCAGAGATCACAATTGTGATTCCTATTTTTGTCTTTCCCTCTCTTTGATGTATGTTTTAGTGAAATTACTTCATGAACAAGGTTTAGAAATATTTTACATTCCTAACAACTGTTTCTGCTTAATTCCTAAAATACTGAATGACTTTCACTTGGAGTTCAAGCACCTTGACTTAAGAACATGGTTTGCTGAGCAGATGTATTTGCCCAGTATGAAACAGATGTCCTTTAAAGACATTTTATTTCAACGTGGATGCAATAATTTAAAAACGTGATGCCAGTCTTAAGTTTTTAGACATTTTCCATCTGTCTCTTGCACCAGTATCTTCCCTTTAATTGCCCACAAATCCTTTTCAGCTCCAGTTTATGGCAATGCTTTTAATCTTCTGAGGCTATTGGGGCATATTCTCTGTTATACACATAATAATTTGACAAATGAAAGACTTCTCAATTTCTGAAATGTCTTCTAACACTATTTTGGAAAATTAAATCTTAAAAATTATTTCACCTAGAAAGATCCAGAAAAACAAAATGTCCTGGCTGCACTGCTTGCAAAATTAGTTTGCATATTGTCTGGAAAGATGAACATTAAGGGTTATTTGCTCCAAGTTAGGTGTTGCTACAAAATGCAGTGCTACGTAGATATATTCAAACTAGCTCCAAGTAAATTAACTTGTGAAGCAGCAAGGCCACCTCAGCTGAGCAGGATGTTTTAGTGCAGCAGAGAACTGAGCAAAACGTGTTGTTTCATTCCTCTGATACCCAGCCTAGTCCTCTGACAGTTTTTAAGACTGCTCAAGAGTCACATCATTTGAATAATATATTGCCTAGCAAGTGTTGTACAACCTGTTCCAACTTAGATCACCCATTTCTGTTCCACAGTTATAGCTGTCAGAGGCTCAATAACCACAAGTACAGCATATTGTTAAAATCTGGGCTTTGTACAGAGAGCCAGCAAAACCTTGATGGAGACCATCAGTCACTGTATTCCCTTCTGGGGCAAAATGTACTATATTTTCTGTTTCTAAAGAAGAAAGCATGGCAATGCAAATTAGTAAACAGTTGAATGAATGAGAACTTTATCAAAATGGTTTTTTATTCATGCTCTTTACCAGACAGTTTTCCATTGGAAAATATCATTTGAATTAAACCTTTTTTTTTTTGCTGATTATGTAATTTAAGAGGGGGGAAAAGCTCATGAATTTACGAGTATTTGTTCACAAAGTTCTGATAAAAAATGAGATATCTTTTAAAACAATGTTATTAGGATGAAATAAAAGGATGTTTCGGATTAGATGCTACTCATTTCCAAGATTTTTTTTATCTGTAAGTGCAGCCTGCAGGCTTAAAATCCTTGCAGAAAAGAATTCGTAATGGAGTAGCTTTCTGTGTGAATCTTATCACAGGCTACACTATTCCATGTACCTAAACTGTTTTGGCAAGAAGCCTTTTGAAAATCCTCGGCATTGGCATGACACTGATAAAAATGAACAATTTACAAAATCATATTAACATTCATAAAGAGGAAATGAGGAAAGTTCTTGATTAAAAACCTTGTTTTAATTAACTAGGGTCTAAATATTAGCTTAAAACATGCTGACATATTTTTGAACTGTATCAGAGTACCAATGTAGCTAAAACTGACATTTAGGGTGGGAATCAGCTTCGGAGAAATAGGGCTTGATTCAGTTCCCTAAACAGAAGCATCTTGTGTAATGTGAGATTTCCTGGAATGGCATAGTCTCCATATGGATGTTCTGAATATGGCAGGACATATCAGGTGGCTCCATGTTTAGACAAATGAGCTTCTTTCCTAAATGCAGTGGCCAGGTTCAGCTGACAGAACATGGGTGTGGTGTTATTGCCTAAATGGAGATGCTGGCAGGTGGGGGTCAACAGCTGAGGCAAGCTATGAGCTTCTGCTCTAGTCAGTGAGATCAGGTTCAGCTCAGTTGTCCACATGAAGTCATTGATCAGTGCTCGTGAGGACCAAGGGTGGCAGTGGCTCACACAGGACCTACAGAGGGTCTGTGTCCTTCTGAAGAGGCAGCTGGAGAGCTGCTGTAGTGACCACAGTGCCTGAAGTCACACTAGACCTCTAGTTAATGCACCTGTGGGGCCACTGAGCTTTCCTGGAATAAAATGCCTTAAGTGTGAGTAAAATTCACCTACATAAGCATAGATATCTCATGCCCTTGAGATACCTTGAAGTGTCCTACTCACCTTTACAGACTGCTTCATTAGGGCACAAATTTTACAGAAGGCCTGTTCACATCTGCTTTTTGGAAAAAATTTTTACGTCTCTTGAAGCTCTCTGAGTCCTGGTAATTTTTATGCCCCTATGATAATTAACAAGATCCTGCAGCTGATACACAACTCTAACTTTCGTTGCATGTAGCTAAAAACATTTCCCAACTTTTCCTAAAGTCTTGTGGCTAGAAAAAAATTGTGCTCCCACTGGCAAGGATGCCACTTTCAGAACTGTAGGTTTGTTTCCTTGGTAAGATTAGTGCCACATTACAGCTCAAAGCAGAGCAGGTAAATGGGCCAGAAGATCCCCGTGGAGCTGCTATATGAGGCATACTTAGCATATCTTTAAAGGTGCATTTCTTTAGTTCCACAAGACTGAGGCTGACCTGGACTATTCTGACACACATTGGTACTTAGAGCTGATGTTACCAAAACAAAACAATTTCATTTAAATGTTGTCATCCTTCAGTCTGTCACATTAAAGCTCTAATTTTGCATCCTTGACACATGCAGTTCTGGATGTAAGATGTACTTTCTCAGTGCAGGCCTTTCGGAACACAGGTCTGTATTTTGCTGAGTTGTGTAAACACAGACTATTTCCCTAGAAGGATTGAGCAGACAGTTGTTTCCTTTCCTATTCTACTAAGAGGTTAAGCATAAACCAAAGATTCTGTGTAATCAAACTAAGCATTCATTTAAATGCTCTATTGAACTACAGCACATTTTAATTTCTCAGGCTCTCTTGATGATGTCTCATGATGCACTGGCCTTTTGATCCGTAACAAAGGCTCTTATATAAAAGACATTATACACAAGAATGCACATACAATAATGCCAAGGAAAGATTATAGGAATATACTAAAAAAAATATAATTCCTTAATATATTCCCAGGCTTTAATATTTCCCAAGAATTATACAGTTTCTGTGCATTTAGTAACTTTGGTGTAATATTGTTTTCCCCAGTTTTCATTTGAGCATGTGCAAAACTTGTGGTATTCACAACATCCGTTGTGATGGTCAAGCTCTCCATAGCTAATTGTGTTTGCTGAGAAAAATCACTTTTGCCTTTAATTTGAACCTGTCTCCTGACAGCTTTAATAGGTGACCCTTAGTTCTTCCTATGCTGGAGGAGGTAGGAAGCAATAATCTTGTATTGACTCTATCCTTGTCATCCATTAATTTTTATTTCCTTCAGGAGTAACCTTTTCCAGGCTGAAAAGTCAAAGCTTACTTAGTCCTGCATGTCTTAGTTGCTTTTAGCAGGAAAGCCAGTCCACACTAGGAATCATCCATTTCAGCCTTCTCTGTATTTTCCTGGCCTTATTACACCACCTCTGGGGTACTACACACAAAATGTCTCTCTGATAGTCAGCTAAAGACAAAATACAAATATCTTACCTTCTCTTCCTGATTATTTTTCAGCACTTCACCAAAATAAAGCCAAGAAAAAATCCAAATCCATCCTGGAAACACATTTTCAAGGTCACGAAAAATCTAATGGTTAAGGATACTGTTCCTTGCTAGATTTCTTCCAGACCACAGTATTAACTAGGATTTAGTAGGATATTGAATAGCTATCACACCAAGAGAGAAGGAACTGCATCCTAGGGAAAGACAAAGACTGGAAACTATGTAGGGTCACAAGAGACAAGTGATAGAATCTGACCTCCTGTTACAGTTATGTGGAAAAACCAGTCAGAATATCTTTTAAATGTGTTGACAAAGTACGAGCAGAAAGGTCACTTTCACCAGGGTCATGGCACTGGTGAGACTAGTAATGGAATATAATATAAAGTGCTAATAGAAAATTAGTTTTTAACTAATATTGAAATCCTCTGCAACATGAAGCAGAGCCACTTTTTTTTTTTCCAGGCTGAAAAATTATACTTTTTTGGTAAAGTTTGTTTCTCTGGTGAACGTAAAATTCATACATACATTCATAGATACAACGTGGTTGTATCTAATTTATCTGCAGGGAGAAGACGCCCTGAAGTGGAGATTTTTTTGGTAGTCCTGACCCATGGTTTCCACGCTGCTTGGAAGCCAGGATTTTGTTTACAAAGAAGTCAGAGTGTGGGTGATGGGAGGGGAATGACATATGCCTTAGTCTCACTCTGATAAGGAGCTGGGATGGTGCCAGAGTGCCATACAGACAGAGCTTAAACACTGGCTTGGTTGCAGAATACATAAACCTCTGCAGCGAGGAAATACCAGATATAAAACTTTTAATCTTGCAGACAAATTCTAATTAGGAAAGCACCACACACTTTTTACACCAGGCATGATTAATCACTGGAACAAACTACCAGTAGAATTGATGGATTCACCCTTTCTTGACGCCTTTGAGTCAAGACTGCACACACTCCTGGAATTTATGTGATAGCCAAACACCTGTTGTAGTTAAGTACAATACTTGTTATTGAGGTTAATATTGTGGGTAATTGTTGGTTTGTTTTTTTTTTTTTTTAATACAGTGGAGGTAAATTTAGAGGTCTTTTCAGCCTTGGAACTCTCTAAAGCTGATAAAGACTCTTATTATGGACAACACTGCTCTGTTCTATACGTGATCATCATCCCTGTATTCTTATCTTACACTTTCCCTGTGATGTCTGTGACAGAGTTTCCATTCGAAATTTGAGCTCCCTAAATCTTTTAAAGTGCTTTCACTCCTAAATAATTGAATCATTGAATCTAGTAGGAACTTAGTAGACTAATAAGAGATCCTAAACACTTAATTGGATTTGAGTCCAAACACATTCCAACAAGCAATAAACAAGCAGAAGTGAGATAGAATACCTAATATTCACCATTAAGACTCAATGTATGTAACCTTTTGTTTTGTAACAGCTAGTTCCTCAGGAGAGCTCAAAACTGGGAAGATCCTGGGTCACCAAATCAAATTTTTGATATCTTCAAGAGGTATTTGAACTAATAAACTAATCAAATTCCATTTTCAGAAAGTGAATTGCACTGCCCTAACCCTACTCTTCCCCCCTCCATCTTATCCATTGTCATATTTCCAAATTCTCTTATTCCAAAATCTGATGACTATGTGCTCACCTTGCAATTTTTATCCCTCAAAGCCTGTAAATAACTGGTTGTTCCTTACCCACATTAGCCACTTAGTACTTGTATATTTCCAGAGCGTAGGTGCCAATATATTTAGGCCAAGCAACAATACAAGATTTAGTCTTTGTTGTCCTAAGCCAAACTCTTTTACTTACTCCACTTCAAGACGGGTTCTCCATTCATAACATCACTGTGTTGGCCTTCATTATTCTTTCGGTTAGAACTGGTCTTTCCTAATTGTGGATGACAACGATGCTCTAACTGAGGTCTCAGGAGGGCTGTAGATGATAGCAGGATCTCTCTACATCTCCTGAAAACAGACAAGCTTTGCATTAGCCTTTTACACAGCTACATCACATCAGTGGCTTGCCGCCATCCAGTCACTGTGTAAGACATCCAAATCCCTTTACTTTTCATTGGTTGTGACTGATAAATTTCTGCCTAAAAGTAGAAATTCTTGTTATCGGTCCCTAAAGGCACAAGCCTGTACTTTGTGCTATTGGATTTTATTCCTTTTTTTGTACTCCAGCTCTCACAATCAGACACTTCTCCCATTAGTGTATCTGGCTTCTCCTTGGCATGGCCACTGCTGCTGCCTGTGTAGCTTGTATTGACAGCTATCAGTGGTGGACTTTTTTTTGTTCTAAACCTGTTAGTGCTCACTGCTCTGTGTTATTTGTTTTCAAGGGAATGAACTGTGATCAGTGTCAATGAAATATTGCCTGAAAGGATGCTCTTGTAACGATCTTGACTGTAATAGTAATAACTGACTGACAGAGCTTGAGCAATACTTACACAAGGATTTCTGCTTGGTCTTTAAAAGGGGTGAGAAATGAGGACAAGTGGCTTCCATTCCTGTTGTGGTCCTGACAGTGAATGTAGCCCATCCCTGTGGGGAACACACAGGGTTTTGTCTGGGCACACAGAGGCTGGCCAGGTGTTAGCACATCCTCCAGGACAGGTGCCTGGTGCTCCACCTTAACAAGAAAAAAACAAGATGTCTGCAAAGAAATTGTAATCTCATCAAAATGACATGTCTGCAAAAGGACGTAATTTACTCATAAACATGCACAGGGATTTGCAGATTACCTTCCAGCCCCACCTGTGGGTAGCTCATCATGTTAATTGCATGTCTGCCTGGGGGGCTATTTTCAGGGTAAATTTCCTGTTTAAAATCTGGTAATATATGTTGATTTTTTGTTTAATCCTATAACTTGGATAATTATTAAAAAATTGAGTAAATATTGTTAACATAGGACAGTGCATATAAATTACAATCTAGTTTTGTCTTTTTTGGATATAAATACTGTAAGTTAACTGATCCTGGGCAGTTAATATAAAGGACACAAATACTCACTAAAAAGCAAAGATTCTATAATCCCCATTTATCACAAAGAGGATGCCTTTATGATGTCCATCTGCAGCCAAATTCTGCCTGCACTCCATCTCAGAGCATATAGTTAAGTGCATTTCTCAAACTCTTTGGAGACTATAGAACTTAAATATGAAGACACATTACTGGTTTCATTAGAAGCAGCAAAATATTTGATTTCAGAGACTGGATCTTTGTCACAAGGTAAATTATTAATGTTATTTGGCATCTAATTATTTCCAAATGTTTTTTATTGCTATATATTAAATTAGGGGAGACTAGAAAGGAAAGAGTACAGTTTGAAATTGACTGCCAACTTTTAAATGAGATTGTTTCTCCTGAGACTATGGTGATTGGAACTTGCATTAGCAGCTCATTGAAGCACATATATTTCTTCTGACATATGTCATAGTTAGATCTTTTTATTGATGCCAAAATGCTTTTCTGTTTTAAAGTATCACCACACAAGACTCCTTTCTAGAAATTGTTTATACTGCAATTATGCATTTTGCAACACTTCAAATATATATTACTGTTGTTTTTCATGGATATAACACCAGCTAATAATATTGTGGTTTTTTTTTTTCCATCGCTATTTGTTTTGCAAAAATAGAACTGTATTATTTGTGATTTTCTTTCCACTTACAAAATGTTTCATTATTTATCAGAATAATGAATAATAATCTCTTTCAGTATTTCTGTTGTGATACGAAACTGTACTCTCATGGTGATATTTGCTTGTTGTCCTCCACAGAACAAAGCTGCAAATATTTGACCTTGACTTACAGATTTGGGTGGAATAAATACAAACTACTGCCTGAAAAAAACCTATGTTATATCTAAAAAGGCTGCAGTCCAAGTCTTCAAAGGCTTTAAAATACCTCATTAACATTTTGATTTGTGTTTTCAAGAAAAAAAAAAACCACAATGTATATTGTAACATCCTTATTTCTGTTGTTATTACCTTTACAAAATTAAAAGTTAGAAATATCAAGCAAGCGCCTTAGGTTCTGAGAATATAACCTCGAGAAGAACTTTGTTCAGTATTTTTGGGTCAAACCTAAGTTTGGAGTTTGAACACATTCCTTTGGTTTTTTGGTACATCTAGATAAGCTTTGTTTTAATCTGAAGTCAACTGACAAAGGACTTGGGTGCAAACCACCTCAAGCAGCAGGTCCTGAGAAGTCTTTTAGCACAGTGATACATCCTCCTTCCTTGCCAATCAGCAGAGATTATCAGTCTTAAATTAATACTGCAGAAAAAAGTTTGCTCAGTTTCTGGTTTTAAGTTGGTTTAGAACAGCCTATCCTGAAGCAAAAGAGTGGGCTTCTAACTGCCTGGAAATCTTGTGGCTTTGTGTCTTTACAACACAACCTTGATCCATAGGACGGCTTGAAAATGAGATAATAGATAAACATGACTCAAACTCTGGAATTCATTTCACCTGATCCCAGTTGCCCATTCTTTACTTCCATGCCTTTGAGGTATTCTTATAGACTCTTGACATGGACAGGGGTAACAGAAGACATTTTTAGGCTGCAAACAATCATATCCAAGAATAGTCATCTGAAATAGGTTAGATGAATTCTAGAGCTGCCAATTTTTCTTCATTGACTATAAAGGGAGGAAGGAGAACACCCCTCCAAGGAATAGTTTGTGATGCCCAATTCCTGTTGGCAAATGTTCAAACTGAACACCTCCTAACTATACAGCTGAATTGTTCTTTCAGCTCCACAAAGAGTATTGACAAGATCATCTATTTTGACAGATGTTTATGCTCTTAGTGTCCATAAACCCACGTAGTTTAGTCACTTAAATTTAGGTATCTAAATCTTGAACTCAGCTGAGATGAAGCGATTTGACACAGTTGCTTATAAAATAGGTACCTAATACCATTTGAGGTATGCTGGAATATCCAAAAAATCATAGAATCATAGAATGTCCCGAGTTGGAAGGGACCCACAAAGATCATTGATCCCTACTCCTGGCTGTGCACAATATAGCCCTCAAAAAATCACACCACGTGTCTGAATCTGCCTGGGGTTAGTGGGAGAGATAAAAGGCCTGCAGATGGACCTGTGTCCTCTGTCCCTTTAGGTTGAGGGACCTGACACAACAGACCCCAACATTTCAAATGGTAGTAGATGCCTCAGTTAGAGGCACACTCTGGGTGTCAGGATCTCACCTACCTGTGGCTGGTGAGTAACTGAAGGGGCTGTCTTTATATAAAAGGACGGGAAATTTCTAATATTGGGAAAGGAAGAGTGAAAGACCAAATTCTGGAATACAGCAGAACTGCCAGTCTGTTGTGGAGTCACCTCAGATGATTCATTCAGGAGGGGAGATTTGGGAGAAGTTTCTGCGGAGGGATGGCTCAATGCTCCAATTTAAGTATAGTGATTCAGGAAATAAAACCTTAATAACAAAGGACTGGACAAGAAAAAGCACAGTCGTAACAACCTTGACAATTTGCAAGTCGTGGTTCAGGTCCCAGAAGTCATAACAGTTAAGAACATTATAATTGACTTGGTCATGTATGGGTGCTGCTTGTTTTTAATGTCTTTACTGGACCCAGGTTGTTCTTCCTTTATTTCTCACCAGTAAGATTAGAAGCATGTATCTTGAATGAAACCAGAAGAAATGGCATGCCTCCAGAAAATGGCACTTTGGGAAAAAAGCACCCTGGAGTGTCCTAAAAAAATCAAAACATCAAGATTAACTTGTGTTTCACAAGTTTAATTCCATTGTAATTACTCAAATGGCTGTTCCCACTTGGTCAAGTCAAGCAGAGGCAGGAGTCTTTCCAAGATGCCACCTCCTAGCTTGCGCACATCTGATTGTGCTAAAGAGCTCTGTATTTTCCAGTGTCAAACCAGGACAGCCTGCCCTGCTGTCAGCCATGCTTCCCCTCAGAACAGGCAATCAATAGCTGCCAACTCTGTCCATGTAGGGCTTTCACTGCCTCTCTCCTTGCATAGCCTGTGTTAATTTCCACTGGGGATGTGCAGCCTGATATAAAACTTTCCATTCAGATGAGCAGATTTGACAGATTTATCTACTTATTAATAGACTAAGTTCAGGAGAATTTAAGATGCAAATTTATTCTTGGCCTATTTTCCTTTTTGCACTTTCTGTCTCTGTTTTCTCTCCTGTGCTTTTTCCCTGGCTGTTTACATTCCCTCATCTCCTTTGGTCCATATCAATAACATTAAGATTTGTAATCTTTTAATCTCCCATAGCTCACTAGATTACCTCTGCAGTAAGGGAAGGTGCCAGTGAGGCTGGGAGCCTGTGACCTTTCCTCCTCACATTGTCCTTGTGGGAGGATTATTAATGGTGCCCTGAAGGGAAGTGCCAGGCCTGCCTCCCCTTCAGCAGGCAGAGACCACATTTGTAACAGCAGAGAGAATCAACTCCTGGCATGGGGAAGAGCAAAATTATAAGAAGCCAGCTGAACTTTTGTAGTGCCTGTACTGGCAGTGATTTTGCAGTGAGGGCAGGTCACCATGGTGGACAGTTTGTGAGGAGCAATGGCCACACCAGCAGCCATCTTGTCCTTGCTGAGGGGAGGATGGCTCTGCGCTTGGTGCCTCCAGAGCTTGTTTTCCACTAGGGCCAAGCACAGCAAATACACCAGTTCTGTCTAAATTCAGTCATCTTTTTGGGTATGGTGAGAGAGCCTAAGGGACAGAGGAATGTACTTCAGCCTGGTGAGGGAGTGACATGGGTTGCTGCTGTCCTCCAAGGGTAGCAAGAGAGTCACACTACTGTAGAATCATTAAGGTTGGAAAGGACCTCCAAGATCACCAAGTCCAACCTTCAACCTAGTACCGCAATGCTCGCTAAACCACACTGTGAAGTTATTTTAATCTTTCTTTTAATATCTACTCATTTATTTGACACTTCCAGGGATGGTGACTCCACTGCTTCTCTGGGGACTCTGTTTTGATGCCTAACCACTCTTCCAGTGAAGAAATTATTCCTAATACCCAACCTGAACCCCTCCTGGTGCAACTTGAGGCCATTTCCCCTTGTCCCACCACTAGCTGCCTGGGAGAAGAGGCTGATCCCCCAAGGTGCACCCTGCCAACCTCTCCTGCTCCCTGAACTCCAGTACAGGAGTCTGGCAGTCTCTTTCTTCCATGCCAGAGGATCAGAGGACTGAACGGGGCTGCAGGCATCTGCTGTGTGGAAACCTGGGCTGCTGGAGTCCTCCAGATACGGCAGCTGGATCATTGCTGTGGCAGGGCACAGGAGCTGAGTCCTTCCCCTGCCTTTGTCTCCTCAGCTGTGGGAGGAAAAAAGCAAGCTCCCTGCCCTCCCCTCTCAGCAGGACAGGTGCTGCTGAGCCGATCAGGATGTACCTCACAGGTCTGAGTCTGAGCCAGTCAGGTTGGTTTTGCTGATACATGGATCAGAAGGACACAGGGGGTTGTCATGGACATTCAGCCTTACCTATGAAGGAGCACTGATCAAGGCACTTCCCACCCTCCTTGTCAGCTCTTAAATGAGATGGAACATATATAGTTTTAGGGAATAATAAAACACCCAAGCTCAGCTAAAAAACTAATTACTGTTGGGAAGTGATTGGAAACTGCTGATGCCGCAAGGCCTGGACAGGGCACTGGCAGGGAGCTGCCAGGATGCTTGATCCACCCAAGTATATGCACTCCTGGGAGCCAGGAGAATACCCCACCCACAGTTCTCTGAGCCCAGAAGCAGGACTGAGTCCTGTGGTATGGCCAGGAGGAGGGATTTTGTTTATCACCCTCACAACTTTTGGGATATTAAGACAAGGCAACACTGAAACTGGGCTGTAGTCTGAAATTTTACAACAAAACTTTTTTCTGAGGAAGAGGGGTCTTTGCCATCAAGCATATACAAAAGACTCTTTATGCCTATCTGTTTACTTCCTTCCTGTGACTCAGACACCTTCCTTCTGTTTTCAGCACTCAGTATCCACCTTTAGCCAATAAAGGCAATGGGATGTAGTGCAGAAAATATGTTATCATAACTCAGAATTACAAGGTTTTCCTTTGCTTCCCTTTTTAGGTACTTGTGTGCTCCTACTGATTTTACAAGAACATATTGAATCTTGTGAAGGATTTTGAGACAAATAAAACTCTTGAGGTAAAATGCTCTCAAAATATCTAGAGGTGTGTGTGTTCTCCACTACCATGATATGGCAACAACATTATATAAATTTGTTTCTGTTTTTTTCAGGCAGTTGACAATTACAGATTTACTCTGTGGTTCCCTGTCCGAGATGCAATTTTACATCAACTTCTCCAATCTTCCTTTGAGTGTTTTCTGATGCTTCAGCTGCTTACATGACACAGGGCCAGCCAGGTTCAGTCTGTTATGGGATTTGTCCCCTCCTGGCCACTTGGATGAAGATCCCAGCTTGAGTGAGTGTGGTTTCCATGGTGGTAGCAGCACTCTGGTCTAGAAACTGCCACTCTAATATGCAGCTAAAATAATTTTCCAAATGCTTTTCCACACTTTCAAGCAATTTCTTGCAGAACAGTGAAGAACAGTGGTTGGAAGAAGACAAATATTACCAGCATTTGCTGAAATTCTCCAAGTCAGGGTGATTGCCTGCCATTGCTTTGGACGTCAGGGATACCCATTGGCTCACTGCTGTTGTAAGATCTGGGGGTCACCTAAACTACACGTCAAAGGTTTTTCACCACCCAGAGTTCTTGAACAACGCAAATGTTTCCTAATAAACAGCGTATTTTAGCTTCAAAGTTCCATCCTTACCAAATAATGAGATCATGGAAGCTTTGTTCTTAATGGACAGATTCTTTATGCCTCTTTTATGCTTTGAGATGGATCAACCGAAACAGAGCACAAATATTGTGACTGTCCTTTGTTCACTTGTTTGTAATCAGTCTTTAGTTCTCTTAAGGGCTTGAGGTATATTTTGGAAAAGGGGTTTAATTGCTCACGCTTTATTTGATGCATGTTGGGTCATGCAATTACTGTTAAGTAGGAATGCATGTGTAGGCACTCATAAAAATAAACAGCACTTTTTAAAATCTCCCAACTCAGTTTTTTAATCAACCACTGAGAAACAGTAGAGCTTGAGAGGCTTTTAACATATTTCTTACCTTTGTATTTTAATTTGTGTTCTGTGAAAATGTTACCTTTTTGATAAATTGCATTGAAAAGAAAGGTAACATTCTCTTTCAGTTCTCAAAACTTTCCATTTACCCATCGAACCTAGGGGCCATTATCTTTTTTCTATATGCACGTCAAAGAGAGGAAACAAAGCAAAAGTGAAATGACTGAGTTTTGAAAATGTCTTAGGTTTTGGAATTTCTTAGCATTGTTTTTCATTTCCCATAAAAATTCTCTTCTTTCTCCCTGCAACTTTGCCATTTAAACATGATCACAGACATATTTTTTTCAGACTTTTTTTTTTTGACACAACCCAAGCTATTGGAATAAGAAGGCAATTCTACATTTTCTCATTAAATAGCCACAAATCCTATATAATTTTTCTTTCATTTTAGTCTTTAGGTCTTCATTAACTCCCATTTGTTCCTATTCTGAGGAAAATAAAGCATATTTCTGGAATTCAAACCTTGATCTACCAGAGGAAGAAATTTGCCTTCAGGTGAGTGGAACTGTTATGGTGGCTCATAGTTCTCATTTTTGCTTTATGATTCATGGTAAAACACAAATCAGTCAAAACAAGATTTTTTATTCTTGACGGAGCATTTTAACTCAAGCAAAGTGGGAACAGTCAAAAGATAAATTTAAATACCATTTGCAGACAGACAAAGGGATTTCTTTTCCATGCAATAACTAGAGTTCTCCTTCAGAAAGTGGTAAGTCTGATAACAGAAGGGGAGCTCCTGGTCTCACTGGAACAGACTGATGGCCCTGCCTCCGGAAGGGAGTTTCCTAAGCTTCTCTGGGATGAGATGTAAGAAGGGATTAAAGAAAGAGTGAAACTGAGACTGGCTTTTAGCTATTTTTGGGGACTTTCTTCTCACGGAAATTATTCGGGGGAAAAGCACTATACCTCCTCCTCAGACTCCATCTCTGACTTCTTATTTCTTTTGAGAAAAAATCTGCAATATTTTCAACTGAAATTTTGGTTGTAGAGTCTTGTATTTTTTCTATCCTGACAGTTTGGAGGAACCTGTTTTTCTATAATTCTAAGATATTTGTTTCCTCAGGTGGGAGAAAATAAAGTTTGAAAATATATCTTGGTTCCTAGTCTTGCAAATAAACAGCTGAAATAGCCTGACTATAAAGCTGTGGTGTCCTCACTATCACTTGAACTGAATTATGATGTGGCAACTTTGTACTCAGACAGTGAAAACAGACAAGCTTTTGTAAAGAAAATGGAAAGATTTTGACTTAGTTGTCTCCTTTACTAAAAAAATAATGAAAGCACTGGGACAAGGAATTTGTACTGCTGAGACTAAGAAGAAAGGAAGACATGGCCTCTACAGTGCGCTGTGGGCTCCAAACCCACAGGGGTCTCAATGCCCATCTCAAAGATCCTGCCTAAGGACCAATCTGTGAAATGGAAGGTGTCATTTGCAGGGAAAATAAATTTTAAATGAAAAAACCCCCGCAAATGTTGTTCATTAATTGCATGAGCAGAGCACACACAGGAGAAAATAAATAGATCCTGTCATACCTGAAATAGGAAAAGGGAGGAGGTGATGGTGGGATAGAAGAGGCAAAGTGATATATAAGACATGACATGAAAGCCAAAGTCAGATAAAGTGAAAGACCAAAATAAGAAAGAACAGTGACACAAAGTCATGGCACAGGCTTAACAAGGCAATGTCAGGATAAAGGATCATGGATGTTTTCAAGCTGTCTGCAATTTCCTTCAATAAATTGGCTTTAAAGATTTGATAGCATTTCCCACAGGAAGGTCTGCAGCCCTATTAAGATGTATGGTATTGGTTAGCCACAGGTTCCAAGTCCCAATGTAATGTTTCCAGTTTAGAGAAAAGGATCTCTTCTATCAGAAATTATCATTAATAAAATGACTGTCAGTTGACCTTTCTCAGCAAAAATATCAGTTGTAAAATCTTTCTCAAAAATCTGACATATGTCTCAAATATATCATTTGAATCTCCATTCTGTGGCCAAAAACCTCAGCATTGCATGTTAAGTCTCATTAACATCAGTGGAAACTTAGGGCAAATCCAAGGGTAAAATCTGTCCTCTAGTCTTCCAACTACTACTCAAGTTGTATGTGAAAGTTTAGAGCTTTTTAGATCATACGGTCACAGAGATATTGGTTGGATTGACTGTTAGAAGCTCATAGTCCAGCTTTTGACTCAGGTGAGCAGTATTGCTTAGACTTGATCTGATCATATGTTGGCTTTGTTTAAGTAAGTCTTCAAAATATCCAATTTTGGAGACTGCACAAACTCTCTGGAACTGGACAATCTTTTTAAGTGTTGCACTGCCCCACTGGTGAAGAAAATTCCTCCTTCTCCTTCTCCTTCTCCTTCTCCTTCTCCTTCTCCTTCTCCTTCTCCTTCTCCTTCTCCTTCTTCTCCTTCTCCTTCTCCTTCTCCTTTTCTCCCAAAACTTAATAGATTAAAATTTAACTACCCATTTACATGGGGTAACAGTGTAACTTTCCTTTGCTAGTAATATAAACAAGTGTTTATTTTGGAGACCACAAGTTTGAACTGAGCTGGACTCTTGGTACTGTGAAAGTCAATGAAAATGTAAGACACAATGCTTTAAAATCTGCTCTGTGAAAGACTTGATTTGTAGCTTTAGCTTTGACCTCAAAGGTGTAACTCTCTTTGAGATAAAAGGTCTGAATTTAGTTGTCAACACGCAGTTGTTTATAGGCTCCCTAGAAATGGGATTTTGCTGCCAGAGCGTAGATATTTCGTGCCCCTTGTGATGCCCCCAGGTTACCCAAGGCATCTGCACATTACAAATAATACGCTGGAGGAAACCCACAGAGTAACTCAGCACAGTTTAAGCAAAGGTGTCCTTAGGTGTCTACAGGTACAACAGAGGTCTTAATTCTTGCTGTAGTGAACAGAACTTTTGGGGATCATTTCTGGTGCAGGCATGTAGTTGCCCAGCTTATTTAAGGCGCCCAGGAGATGCTGAGCTGTTTGCATAGGGTTGGAAGGTATAGATACCCATATCCTTCTGATCTGGCAGATGGAACCCAGGTGGAATATCTGAGGGCATCTAATATAAGCAGAAGCCTGCTGATTTTGGCAAGATGTGGGAAGTGAGGAGGAAGACGTTGGTGTTAGACAGACGTGCTGAAATCCTGTCAGTAGCCAGCTCTTGTCACAGCCTCTATATCATATAAACAGTTGACAGAACATATTGACACTTTCCAGTGTAAAAATTGTCTCAGCGTTACTGTTTCCCAACAGTTTAAACTGTTGACACCCTAAATGGTGTATCTCAAAGTGAGAGAGAGAGAGAGAGAGAGAGAGGGGATGCTGTGAAGGAAGGCGGGGCAAAATGAATACGGGAATGAAAATTTGTGGGCGTAGCCTCTGGCTCACCTGGGAATGGAAAGTAATCCCATCAAAATGAACTCTGGATGGCAGAGGACAGGGACAGGGTTGGGAAGGTGTCTCTCTGAGCCCAGAGGCTCTGGGAAACTTGTTGACATGTGGATCACAGCAGGACTGATGATATGCAAGGGCCCTGAGGAAAATCCATACAGGAGATGGGGGAGACTGAGGCTGGAGGAGAGGGGCCTGCACTGGCTGTACTTCTAACGCTAAGCAGCACCAGAGCCTGTTCACTGGCTCCAAAGCCAGATGGCACCTTTTGGACACAACCTTGTTGCTAAACACTCTCTGGATCTAAACAAGAAAAAATACTTTCAGGATTCCTATTGGGAATATTCCTGGCCAGGGCTAGTTCCTGTGTCCAGGCAGCACTGGAACAATGCTAACTGACTGGTAAAAACAGCAAGAGGGACTATTTCAGTGACAGCCGCATGCCAAGGCTCAGATCTCTGCCCTGGTATACTTTTTAGTAAATGATGTTTGTATTATCCATTCCCAGCGGCTTTTCCCAATGGCCGCTTTGGATGTAGCCTTGTTTTGGGTGCCAGGCTAGTCCAGCTACAGAAATAGGAGCTGGTCTTAGCTGATTGCCCTGGAGGCTGTAGAACAATCCTCATATCATATATCCCCTTCCTACCCACTTATGCTTGAACCACAGCTTAATTCCTGCCTGAAGCACTGGACAGATTTCAGGTGTTTGCAGACCCAGAAGAGCCCTGAACACAGTGAAAGCCAGAACTGCAGTATCTGAAAATGGGAACAATAGGCACCATTAGGACCTACTTGTAACCTTCAAAGAGAGGGTACCAAACCAGTCAGAATTTCATACAGAGAGACAAAAAGTTGACTATCCCAGACTCTACTTCATCATTTTTCACAAAATGGATCTTTGCAGGGAAATTTAGTGGAGAAGTTTTATTTCAAAGAGGATTTTAATATTATCAAATGTATTCTTTTTTTGATTCACAACAAAACAAAGTCTGATTCCATAAGATGATCTCGGATATTTGGACCAAAAAGATCTGTGGCTTTTAAGAGAGTCTGGTTTCCAAGATCTGAGTCAATCTATCAATAAGTTTACTTGTACGGGTTGGTCTGTGACAGTCCTGGTGAAATGTCTAGGCAGGAAGCCAAACAAGCTTTCACAAAAACATTCCCAGATTCCTGAACCAACATTAGTCTGAGCTAAACAGTCCTTACGAATGGTTTGATAGTGATCAGATGACAAACGAAGTCAGAGTATCTGAGTATTTCTGAGTACTTCTTCTCCTGATTAGTAAATCCACTCATGTCCTTCCCAGGTCCCTCATTTCATTCCATCCATTTTCTGGACAGAAAAAGAAAAGCGTTGCCTTCCCAACACTTTGTTTTACTTCCCCCTGGCTTTCTAAATTCTTTTTCCTCTGATAATTTTCTGGAGCTTTTTTAGTCCCTTTACATCTCCTCAAATCTACTGTCACCTGAATTCTTCAGTTGTCTAGGAAGAACCCATAGTGAAATCTCAATTCCTTTAAGCTCGAGTCTGTGTAAATTTTCTAAATAAGACATCTGCATGGTTCCAGATAAAGAACAGTGTTCTTGGTCCTCTGCTGAATCGTCTGTTTGTTATTCTTAGAAGTCGAAACAAGGACATGAGGATGTCTTCTACAACCAAGGCTGTTAGTCATACGATACTTCATCAATTAAAAAAAACCTGAACTATGTCAAGAGTATTACTTATTAAACTATATATAAAATATAAAATATAAAACTAATATATAATTAATAGTCTATATTATATATAATTATTATTAATATTATAAATTAATATAAATTATATATAAAATCTAAAACTAATATAAAAATTAATTTCTATTCCTCCATCAGTTATGGTTAGTGGCAGCAATTGCAGATAAAGGCAGCACTCGCCAGGTATGACATGAACATAGGAGGAGATGATTGCAAAGCTCAAGGCCAGGGTAGTACATCACTTTATGAGGACTGGAGGTAGTGTGTGGCCTTAAAAACCAGATCAGGAAAATAGTTGGACACGTTCCTTTTGCAATGGACCCAGCTGGGTCAGATAAGGGATTTACAGCCTCTCAGCTGACTGAACTTTATCTTGTTTTGTCCTGAGGAGGACAGATTCCTTATATAAGCAGCAACCCCGGAGGTGATTGGGACATTTGTAAGGGCATATCATTTGTAAAAGCCGAGCCAAATTTTCTCTCCTTGCCTTGATTTATTTGGGTACTTAGAACAGGTACGTAGATTGTGTATGATCTGACTTTTTCTCAAGGTAGCTTTGATGTTTCTTGCCATTTTTCAGACATGAAGAAAGGTTTAAGTATCTCAAAGTTTCTCAATTTTACTTCAGTTAATTGAATAGAAAACAGTCTTCCTCTACTGTTTTCATCTCTCTTATTACCACTGATAAACAATTGCTGGAATAATGTTTAAAAAAATAAAACAAACCAAACAAACAAACAAAAAAACCCCCAAACCACCAGCATAAAAAGCCCCACTGCATGTTATCTTTTATCTATTTCAGAACTAACATTTGTCCTCATAATGTGTCATAATTCCCTCTGGAGCTGTACTTTAATTCTTGGTGCCCTTGTTCTCCTCTTACATGCTGAGTTTTTAGCTAGATTGCAGATCTACATTAAAACTAGTTTTTCCAGTCTCAGCCAAAGGTCTTCTTGCTGGTTATCACATAATTGTGTTTTTGAGAGACACAATCCAAGCCAGAAGCCTGGCCAAAAGGAGAAAGCTGATGGCACCCTGACTACTGCTCAAAAAAAGCATGTAATGGTTGATGGGATTACTACACCAATGAAGCAGTGCTTGAACTTAGTTCAATAAGCTGAAGAGAAATATTTGAATTTCAGAAAATCACATTTTGAACAAAACCCAGAAACAAAAGCAGATGAAAATGTAGTGATTCAATATCTCCTATTTTCTAGAACCTTCACTTTGATGGAGATGTCAATATTGTGTCTGAACCAGAATATCAAAGGCAGGGGGCAAGGATTTGGGCACAATCAAATCTCCAAGTATCTTAACTATTCTACAGCCATGAAGCTGACTTTGCTCCCCTGAAGTGTTCCCTTATGAAGAGCAATAATTGCTGCCCTTTGGAAGTTTTTTCCACTTTTTATTGGCTTCATTTCTGTAGTAAAGCTGAAGTCCTGCAAGCATTTAATGTTTACATGAAAGCTTATTCTCGTAATAAGTTGTAAAAACTGTAACCTGAGCAGCAAACTCACATCCCATATTTTTCCAAGGAAATTCACATTACATTACCTGTGCTGATCCCTCCCAGTATCAAAACCAATGCAAGGCTCCACACTTCTATTTTGCTGCACTGACTTTAGAGGGCATTCAAGCAACCTTGGAAAAATGTTCGAATTTCACTAGTTGTCTTCTTATTTATAACACATTCTTATTCACTATTTTAATGCATAAGAACCTTGAAGAATAGCTAAGTAGATCAGATCACTAATTCCTGTGAGCTAGGAAAATGAATTATTTTCTCCTGTATTTTCTAATTTGACCTCCTTGTTGGCCTACATAAAATTTTTGCCTGATTTTTTTTATAGTCAACAAGGTCAGGGATAACTGAAGCCAGTAAAAAAGGAAGCAAACAATAGTGCAGCAATAATAGTTAGAAAGATTAATGCTAGCGCTTGAGTGCCCCAGCAAGATTAATTTTCCTGAAAACATTAATTATTCCTTTTCCTAAGTCCAGTGCAAGTTGAGTAAATGCTGTGCTGATCAGCCTTGAAGGTTACAGAGGTTGATGCAGCTCTCTGATAAGCTTTTGTGTGTCTGATCTTCGAAAAAATCACACATGGCCTGAAGTCTCCTCACTGGAGGCTCTTGCTGTTGTGGTTCCTGGGATCATGCAAACATAGAATCCTTAATGCTGTAAAAGACTTCTTAGATTGTGTTCACAACCCTTTGGATAGTGTCCACTGCTCCCTCTGGATTCATTCTTCCCCAAAAGGTGGATTTTCTCGCCTGAAGTTGAATGACTACCACAGAGCTGCCTATACCTGAGATTTAGATTGGATATTAGGAGGAAATCCTTTACTGTGAGGGTGGTGGGGCCCTGGCACAGGTTGCCCAGAGAAGCCGTGGGTGCCCCATCCCTGGAAGTGTTCAATGCCAGGTTGGATGGGGCTTGGAGCAACCTGGTCCAGTGGAAGGTGTCCCTGCCCATGGCAGGGGGTTGGAATGAGATGGTGTTTAAGGTCCCTTCCAGCCCAGCCCTTTTTGTGATTACATGATTGTATGAACTCTCCTGGAATCCTCTTTCCAGGCACTAAGCAACCTGTCCTTTGGGAATGCTGCCCATCTGACCTGCCTTAGAAGGAGCTGTGTGGCCAAGAGCATCACACAGATCTCTGCTTGCAAAGAGGGGCTGCAGCGGCTGCCTCAGACACAGAGAAATCTGCCCTGAGCCAGGGGAATTTTGGCACAGTGCAGGACCAGAAGGGTGGGCAGCAGAGTTCTCACAGGCTGACAGGGCCAGCCCATGCTGTCTGCAGGGTAATTCTGCACAGAGAGCAGAGGTCCAGCCCAGACTCAGATCTGATCTGGCCAGGTCACACCGTGCTGCATCGTCTGAAAACTTAATGGTTCGGACACCACTTTGAACGCCTCTTCACTCTGCTGCAGGTTGCCTGGTGCCTACTTTGGCCCAGTATACCAGCACTTGGAACACTGTCACTACATGCTAACACTCTCCTATTTTGCCAGTGCTATCAGCTTTTGTGATTTTATGACAAACTTCCTGATATTTACTGTTTTCCTTTTGTTTCCCTGAAAGTCCCATTTTTTAATGTCCTGCAGCATAAATAACTGAACTTTCATTTTGAGATAAAATGCAGTCTTCTGACATGGGGAAATATTTGAAAATTGAGTTCCACAGAGCATCAATCAAGTTCAAACAAACAAGCCACACAAAAACAAAGCCCCGTGTAATTCCAAATAATAAATAAAAGTGATTCTTATTTTTTAGGGTGAGCTAGATCATGACACTGTTTCTCCCTCAGCAGTCTTGCTTTTTGCCAGTGCTATGCTGCTCTTTTGATCTTTATTTTTTTCTCTAGAAATTACAGGAAAAAGGAAAAAAAAAGCCACTTTTCCTCAGTGACAGACCACAAATCCTGATGTAGCATCCCTTTCCAAGGTTAAATTTGTCAATTCTTCTCACTGTGGTTTTCCTTGCAAGAGCCAAGGGCATAGAATTTCCCAGAGATGGACATGGCTGCCCTTCCTTTCCCTGCACTGGTCTTCTCCATGGCTCTTCCCTATTTATCCCTCCTGCTCTTCTGTCCTCTGATGGTTCCAAGAGATGTTTCTGGCAGTTGCAGGAGGTTTGGTGCCCTGCAGTACGCAGGGACAGGATGAAAATAAAAAGACCATCTGCTTTCAGCAGCTTTGGTCACTTAAGCAATGGTAAGCATCCCTCCCTCCTGGTTCATCGGAAAAGGAAAGCGTGGGAGCTGGAATGGGTGGGGGATGCTATTTCTGCCAGTGTTGGGTACTGAATGTGTGATCACCTACCAGGACATATGGCAATTACTTCCTGCAGCTCATATGATCTCACATGAATTTTTTCTCATCTAGAATCACTGATGTTTTCACTCTTTCCATCAAGGAAAATAAAGGAGAAGACCACTTAGCAGCTGCTCTCTTCAATCTCTATTCAAATGCTGATTGTAACTAAGGAAGTTTGCCTTGTCAAAATGCTTTTGAGCATGGAAGAAGCTGCTGCCAATATTTTCCTGGGAACATCTGATCCTTGCCCTACCTGTGCTGGGGATCTTAAACTTCTGTCACAGTAACCTGAACAAGGGGAGCACCAGTTGGCAGAAAAACTTCCAAACTTCTTTGGTATTTTTTTTTTAACTTTAGTGATATGCTTTGCTATTCCTTCCTTCCTTCCTTCCTTCCTTCCTTCCTTCCTTCCTTCCTTCCTTNTCCCTTCCTCCCTTCCTCCCTTCCTTCCTCCCTTCCTCCCTTCCTTCGCCTGCCAGTTCATAATTTCACCCAGTATCTCTTCCCTCTGTAATGTGGGATAACTTAAACATCCCAAACTTAAAGGACATTAAAACTGATGGAAAGGACCAAGGCTTTACTACATGTGACACCTTTTGAAGTGTTAACCTGAAAGGGACAAAAACTCAATTAGAAAAAACGTGCCAAGCCCTTTGGGTATGATCTCCTAATTAAAGTTTGTTCTGATGACATTGTTTTGCCTATTTTGTGATTGGATCTGATGCTGATAGATTTGGGATAGGGTGGCGTTTCTGATGAACAGGGCAGAAGTGAAATTATTTCCTTCCTGCACTTGCAATTTAAATAAATCTCAGCAGAATTAATTGCTTGTGGTACAAATACTTTCTTTCTAAGTTGTAACTGGATTCATGAAGGCTGATTCCCACCTCAGTTGCACACTTTCTCCAGCAGATGAGTCTCTATGAGAAAAAATTATTTGCAAACCTCATTGTTTGTACTACTGAAATGAGCAAATTAGATCTTTTATCTAATGTTTTTTTCTCCCTTTTTTATCTTTGAAAACTTTGAAATTTTTATTCACGTATTTCAGTGTTGTCTCACCTGTTTGATGAAAACCTATAAAGGAGCTTGGAGCATTCCCATCCCAGCCCTTCCAACAGATGATTTAGCACAGACGAAAACACAGGGTAATGAACCAATGTCCCATAAGTGACCAGCCAAAGTCGGCAGCTTCCATAAACAGCTTAATCTCATTGTTAAAAGAAATAGCGGTGTTGCTTTAGTATGAGCAATTGATAGGTGCTTTAGCGCACATCAGAGCATGTTTACTGGAAGAACATTAATGGAAAGAGAACTAGGCTGTGAGTATTACAAGCTGACTGGAGGCAAAAATAACTGCAAAAATAAAAAGCTATAGCTTTTTACAGGAGTAGCTGTAGCTGAACAAATAAATCCTTTTTTTTTCAGGGATGTACTGAAGTTTTTTACATGTCTTCCCAGTGCCTGTAGTCATGGCCCTTTACAGACCTTCTCTGCTGCCCACTCCCTCCTCCACTTCTCTTCCCTGTGTACCTCAACACAGATCACAACTGTTCATGTCAGGAATTTCTCCTCTGAGGCTCCAGTCTTTTGGAACACCCTTCCTCTGTCTCTGCCTCCTTGACTTACCTTGGCCCATCAAATGTCCACTGAGAACAAGTACCTGTTTCCTTTTCTAAACCACCTCATTGTTTCCTTCCTCTCAATGATGATTTACGTCCGTATTTAATTAATTACATGTTTGGTTTTTGAGGTATGGTTCTTCTGCAGGACGTCACATAAAATGAAGCCTTGTAGTATGTCTACAGGTGGAAAAAAAGGATGGTAAAAGTCTCAATTTTTGTTTCTGCAGAATTCCAGCTGCATTTCTGTGGAGCAAGTGCACACTTTCCATCCTGTAGAAGCTGGTGAAGAGGAGAACAAAGTCTGGAAATGTTTTCTTGGAACTTTGCATGTTTCATCTCACCGGATGTAGACACCCACATTTGTGACAAGTGCTGTCACCCTGGGTTGCCTCTATATTGAGACATTTTTAGAGCAATATCCTCATTCTAGAGCAAAACAAGAAATACAAGGAATGGCTGTACTAAGGAGTTATTAAAATGAAAGCTGAGAAGGGTCTGGGAGACTCGCAGGTCAGTCATGCTGAACCAAGCACGAAGGCAGTGACACTTTCACTGCAAAAGCTTTGTTTGCGTGGCACATCAAGGGTAATATCTGCCTGAGCCCCACGTGGGAGGCACTCTGAACTGTGAATTTTGGCTCCTTGTTTTCATTTCTGAGAGATAATGAGGAAGAAAAGATGCAACAAGTTTTCATAAAAAAAGGCAAGGAGCCTATGTGGCCTGATTCATATTTTTAATACAGGGCATGCATGCTACTGTAAAACTCCTGATTAATTACATGTTTTCATCTAACTAGCAAGAAAAGCTTCATGCTGGGGTGAAAAATAGGATGAACAATCTCATCAGTAAAACCGTGGACAAATTTAACACATGCAGGTAAAGTCAAATATGCATTCCATCAAGCCCTGTGAAAGAAAAAATAACCCTCAAAGAAAACCCTTAAAGACTTCAGGAGGCCTTAGTCTTTCCACTCTCTGTTTTATTGGGTTGCCCTCTGCCTAATTATGCCCTAGGAATGTTAAAATCCTTAGAAACTTTTTCAGCCTCCAAAATGAGTCAGTCCATATTGAATTCTGCTTTTTTATGTCTTCCTCTGATATAATTCTGAATCAGGGCATAAAAGCATCGTCCACAGATTCTCCTGGAGGATTTGACAGAACACTGTGAAAGAACACTTGGTTTTGTCTTTATTGCACCACACAGGAGTGCCTCCATCTTGTTAATGCAGGAAAGGTGGTATCTGAGTGTTATCTTGGTGGTCTCCCGGCCGCCACCCTGTGTGGCTCACGGGCGCCATGTTTGGGGGCGCCCTGGCGCCCTCTAGTGGCGCCAAGGGTGGCCATGTTGTGGGGCTCCCGGCTGCCATACTGTCGGGCTCCCGGCCGCCATCTTTAGAGGGGCCCCGGCCACCCCCTTGTGGGCTCCTGGCCGCCATATTGGCTGACCAATGTTCCAAGAGGACCTTGGAGGCTTGGAAAATCAGTGCTGTGGTTTAGAGCCCCTTTTTTTTCATTTTTTCTATTAGATGGCAAGGCAGATTAAATGTCTCATCATGATGAAATAACTGATTCTCCAAATGTGTCCATTCGGCAAGAAAACTGTGTATTTTTGTCAGTGTACTAGCCTCAGTCCCAGAAGGGGACCGACCGGCTTCCAAGCTGTAATAAAGGAAGTGACAAGCTGGGTTAGTTGTTGCTGGGCTCTTCTTTTTGTGCTGAAAGCATTTATTTGCTTTCTTTTACAGGGCATCTTTCCCTGAAAGCTTTTCCATCTAGAAGCCTGCTCCAGCCACTGCAATGTTAGCTGTGGAAGGAGGCAAAGGAGCGTCTGTGCTGTTTCCTGCCCCTTCTGCAAAACTGCTCTTATTTGAGTCAGTGCTTTTTCCTCCTCATGGCCTTATTCTGTTTGCAGACTCCCTCACAGCTGAGCATTCTGCAACATCTAATCAGTGATTTTCTAACACTGCTACTAATTGCTTGTGCCCATGCCAATGCTTCAGTGCCTGGTAAGCTCTTGAATCTGAAAACGTGAAATCCCACAGCGAGCTCCTAATTCCACATCCACACACTCCCTTCATCTCTTTCTTTCCTCTGAGATCACTTTTTCCACTCCCATGTTTTATGTTGCCTCTTAAAGTGGGAGTACCAAACCTGCCAGGGTTCAAGAAATGTTTGGACAACATTCTCAGGTACATGTGGGGTTTCTTGGGGCTGTCCTGTGCAGGGACATGAGTTGGACTTTAATTATCCTAATGGGCCCCTCCCCACTCAGTATATTCTATGTTTCTATGCTTCAAGTTCTCTATATTTGCAAGGCCCATCCACTGAAGAAATAGGATGCAAAACTGCAGGAGGGTTCCTGGTTTTTCTTCCAGTTGGGGTCATCTATTTTTCTGAGAGTTCTAAGCCAAGGAACTGACATAAAGGCCATTATTTTGTCCTTTACTCTCTCTTCCACACTCTAGGCATTATTTTTTAACAGCAACCATGTCATGTCTTGGCCAGAAAAGAGCAACAGCCTGTGCCTCAAGGCCCATGGCCCCACTAAACCCCATCTCCACCAGGATCCTGCAGCACCAGTGAGCACAACCAGGGGTTTAACAGACCTGATTTCAACAAGCTGCTGTGTCCTGCAGGGACTGGGGTATCAAATCTGAACATCCTGCTCTTTATCACTGAGATAATTAGGGCAGGCCTGCCCCATGGCTGTACAGACACTCGAGCAGCTCTGCAGATGGAAGTGCTGTCTGTTGGCTGAATGCTCAGATCTTCAACAGCTTTGGCACCTCTGCACCTCGATCCAAAGCATGGTGTACCTCAGCCCTTAATGAGAGGGAAGATACATATTTGAAGGACTAAAGAGGAATCTTAACCAAGTTTTTCAACCCTGCTTCTCTGACACAGGGTCTCCCTGGCACCTGTAAGTTCTCAAGAATCAGTACAACCTTCTGGACATCATAAAGACCTGGTACACTTAGCTCTGACTGGACCCAGAGAGAGATGCAGGTTTGTTTTGAAATTCACAAAAGCAAAATATACCTATTCTGGAACAAGAGCTCAGGCTCCCAGTTCCCCCCACCTCAGGAGAGGAGAGCAGTGCATTCAGGCTCTCCGTGATCAGACCTGTCACAGGAGGATGGAAATCTCTAATTGGAAAGACAGGAATGCGCTTGAACAAGGCATCACTCAGAAAGGCACCGTGAAAAGACTGAAAGACGAGGTCAAGGTGAGGTTTGAGCTTTGGTAAAAAAGAAGCAAAATATTCTAGTGTGCCCCTTTTCTTCTCAAAGTGTGCTTTTCTCTCTCTTAAGTGCATCTGAGGCTTATGTAGTTGAAAAACATGTCCAAGAATAAAGAACATCCTTATCCATAACACCCTTGTACTATGTCAAATTCATCTCCACATGTTTTTTTCTGTGGTATCTAATAAATTATTTAAATATAAAATGTTAAATAAGCTGGGGGTTTTTTCTGCCTTTATGAAAAAAGGGCCTAGAAAATCTGCACAGAACAATGAATGATTTTTCTCGCCACTGCATTTTTTATGTTCTCTTGGGTAGATCCACTCCTGGCTTCCCTCAAAAACTTCAATTCAATCTCACAATTATATTTTCAAATTAAAAAACTAATTTTGTACTTTTATTTACAAATCCAATATGCATGATGACATAGAAGATAACAAAGAAATAGAGGTGAGAAGGATGGATGATGGCAATAGAGTCAAAGTATCATTTGGTGAAAACAGCTGCATCCAGAGGTACATAGATAGGCAAGGACATACCTAGAAAAGGTGTGTGTACTGACTCCTTACTTTTTGCATTATAAAGTGCTGAGTTCTGTTTTCTGGCTTATCAATTTACAATCAGTATGTCGGATGGATATAATTTAGAACATAGGTTGGGCTGTTCCTACTCTTTATATGAAATACACATTGTGTGTCTGTCCTGAAACCCAAAGTTATTAGACCTGATTTCACTTGGATTAACTTGTTAAAGCAACTTTTGTTGTTCACTTTTCCATAGATAACATCCAGTTTCATTTGATATGTATCTAGTTAATATCTATAAAGTTAGCTGAGTTCTGTTCTTCAAAAGATTTTAATTTAGATTAATTAGTTTCAATAGAGTTGATAATTAGTAGCTTGCATGGAAGATGATACTTTGTTTTGTCCATAGGCAAGGAGAAAAGGTCCATGTCATGGAAAAACTTTTAATAAATATGAAAAAAAAACACTGGAAAAGATTTAGAATATGGTATTTCACTAAGAAATATCACTGGCTGTTTAAACCAGTCCATCTCTGTTTAATAGAACCCCATTAGATTCTATAATGTCTTTATTAGATCAGTCTTACAATATTTACACAGAAACTCATTTTTTAGAAAAGGACATAAATCTTCAGAGCCTGCAGAAACTTGGTGAATGGAGTTAAACATTCAAGTTGCGTTGATCAAATGAAATGGAAGTCCTTGCTTTTCTGTCCTCTAAAAGGGTAGTAAAGTGGCTGGGAGCATTGGTGCATGTGAAATTTTTACTAGTTTATAACACACTTCCTTATTTATTGTGATGCCAACTTTTTAATTTTGGGAGAACTGTAATCTTTTATGGTGCTGTTGACCATCATTTTTTCAAAATGCAGCCTTATAAATCCTGGTGAAGCTTTTATATAAATCTATTTAGAAATTTTAATGACATATAAAGCTTCAATGATGAAAAAAGCATTCCCTGCATTTAATATTATTGAACACAAGGGTGAAACCGTTAATCCATTTTCTTGAGCTGTCTTCTGCAATGCTTTTTTGAAAGACGGGGAACAAAGTTATTTCTTTAACAAGATACTGTTGGCAGCCAGAATGAGTCACAGTCACAGTTACAGTGATATACCATGGCTCCAGAACCTTCCTTTTCCCCCCAATGCTTTTGTCTCCAATTTACCTTGGCTCACAGGCCATTTGCCATGGACTTATCTGCACTTTAGGGTTAAATGGCATATATCAATTTAAAAACAATCCCAACCTGGATTATAGAGGTGGCAGTACTAAAACTCCAATTGTATATACATAAACTTCATTCTTTCCCATCTGTACTGGGCACTGACTTTACTGAAATGTCAGCCCAGGAGTGTATTAATCACTCTAATTGTTCTGACTTCATCTTGTTAAGGTTTTAATTACTGGCAACTATTTTTACTAATAAGGAAGTAAAATAACCTGTGTTATATAGTTGACTCAAACCTGAGAAAAGTGCTTAAAAATATTTAGCTAGTTTAAAAGTGGAAATTTTTCAGTGAGATTAAGTATGATATTAAGAAGATTAGGGTTGTTTGTTTGTTGTAGGTTGTTTTTTGCTTTTAGTTTGGCTTTGGTTTTTTTGGGGGGGTTGTTTTGTTTTGCTTTGTTTTGTGTTGGGTTTTTAAGAAGTCACTAGGGCAAAGCAATGGCTCCCTGGGTCACAGATTTTGTCATTCCAAGAGCCAAGCATATACTCTCCATCTGCAGAATTTTCATGCCATGCTCAAGACCAGAAGATAAATTGGAGTAAAACATAGGGTAAGTTTATTCTCCATAGACCAGATTCTGATCCTTTACTTCTGCAGAGCCCTCCATTTTCTTCTACTCAAAACTACTGAATTGTCATTGCCACACAATTTTATTGTTCTAAAGTATGTTTATAAACACACACAGAAGATGTTAAATACAAATGAATTTAATATTTTTCTCCCAGAGATTTTTTTGAAATGTGTCTAAGAAGTTTGGAACTGCCAGTCCCACTTGTCCTTGTTAAAACCTGATTTTCCTGTTCATAGAGGCTGGTTTCCCCCTGTGTATCTTTACAAGAGATTTCCATAAGTCTAAGGATACTTCAGGAAATGACAGATCCAGCATAAAGTGTCCTGTGATGACTGGGGAAACTTTATTTTGCCACACCTGTGATGTCAAGTGATGTTGTTTCTTAATTTCTTCTATAGATGAAGTGATATGAATTAAATGATGGATACAAGGGAAGGGAGTGGAGGAAAACTGTGTGGAGGAAACATTTTTGAGAAGTGAGGTAGGAGGGTGAGTGAGGCCTGTGTCGTGTGGAGGAGATAAGATAGAAGAGAGGGACTGGGCATGTCTAGATTTCTGATGATGGCTAAACCTTATAGTTCAGGAGTCATTAGGCAAAACTTCTTGTGCCAAAGAAACCATAGTCCACCTAAATGGGTGCTTTTTTCTTGAGCGTTATTCCAGCACAGATCATTGTGAGCTCTAATTAATAAGTAAACAGTATGTTACTCCTATTCCCCCCTGGCTTATGGTAAAAGGAATACAGCAGAAGGCATTTTTCCTAATCTAAATCTTATGTTGTCATGTTAACTGTTTAAACATTGAAATATTGATTGAAGAGAGATTTGAGTTAAGAGCAAGTATATAATGGTGTGTTTAAAGAAAAGGCAGGTTTAATGAGCACTTTTCAAGTATGACTTTCTACTGTGAAAATGTTGCAAAGTATTTAAATAATGAAACTCGAGCAGGAATTGCAAGTTTATTTTCTCACATTCTTCCCATATCCCAAGGCAATACAGATGTCACATTTTCACTGTTTCCCTGCTCCCTAAAAATTAAATCAGCATTAAAAGGCAAATGTCTACTTAATATTTATACAAAGAAAGACACTGATGGGTAACATTTCATCTGAAATGCTTTCTCGTTAGAGAAATTGCATTAGGAACATAAAGCCTTGCAAGTCTATCTAGGCCAGAAGTCTAATCAAATTAACACCACTTCAGTGCTAATGAAGACTGGTAGTCATTCACCTTAATTAGCCATTCTGAATAAATATATTTTTAGCACCATGCCATTTAGGTAGCGTGGTTCTACGATCCTGTCCAACCTCTCATGACCTCAGTGAAGTTACAGAGGCAGAAGGAGCATCAGCAGAGGAAGAAGCTCTGATGTCCCCCTTTCACTCCTTACAAAAACCAGGTCATGTCCTTGGTGAGCGTGTTCCCAGTATAAAATGCAGACAATCACAGTTATAAGCTGCTATATTTGAAACACTGAATGGGCCTTGCAGATTGGGGTCTGCACATTCCCAATGGGATCTGTAGCTGCTGGGAGCCGCAGATCCAATTGTACCACAGCGAGAGAGATGGCCAGGGAGTGTGCACAGTAAACTCCCCTACCAGTCTCTTACTCATTTTGAATTTTCCTTTGGAAATGGGAGATTTGCTCTATGTTATAGAGCTGTAAATGGACACCTTCTACAAAAAGAAATATTGTGCATGTGTATGTGGGTATCTGTTTTACAGAAAGTATGCCCAAGGGCGCTCCAGACCATGGCTGTTATAAAAATGTTTGAAAATTCATAATATTTTAATGTTGGTGAAATTTAGCTTTTGTTTGTTGATAATAATTATATTTGGATTTTCTTTCCTATAGATTCACAGAATGTTTGGGTTGGAAGGGACCTCGAAGACCATCTGGTTCCAACCACTTTCCATGGGCAGGGAACCTTCCACTAGAAGAAAAAACATTCTACCAGTTCTTTTTGGATGAAGCACAAACCATGCAGGTTCATTGCAATCAATTAGAGGAGCATTTCAGTTTACTTAACAACTGGGAGTTCCATTTTAGTTGCAGAATTCAGTCCGTACAATTAAGACAAAATGAGGTGTTCAGTACTTGCTCAGAATCAAGTGCAAATAAATCCCTTTAGCTTTACTAAGAACTTGACAGGCATTACATGGAGAAAATAGGCTTGAAACAGTTGGGGAAAGGTTTGTTTCACTTCCATGGTTTTTACTTGATCTGCTCACAGTTTTTGAGACAGGAAGAAGACAAGCTGTGGATCTTCCTGTTTACGTGTTCCAGAGGGAAATCCTTTCAAGCTGCCATTTTAAGCAAATGCTCTGCTGAATGTGGATTTTTTTTTTTTCAGATAGGGATTTGACATTATTATGAATTAATGTCACAAACCCAGTCTCTCATTCCTCCTTCTTTATAGGGAATACTCATGTATTTGGAAGAAAAATCTTTCAGCATTTGTAACTCAAAGGATGGTTCTATAAATCCGTTTTTCACTGTCCTGTATGTATCATTCTGTGCAGATGCAGTGATAATCCTTAATGTACGGATATCCTCAAATATATGGACAGGATTTGCTAAAATAAAAGAAAAATAACATTATTTTATGATTTGGGTTCAGAAAAGGAGAAAGTTCCTTTATAAATTTTCTCTGGCAGTGGAGCAAATTGTGATTTTCCTTACAACAAACAAATCTTCCCATGGCAGTCTTTGGCAGCGATTGCAAGATATATGGATTTAGATTGCAGCTCCAACATGAATTTAGACACTAAAAATGACTCTTCAGGAGAAAGAAATGCCTGAGGAATGGGATGGATATGGTAGAGGTTCTGCCATTTCTGTGCGGAAGTTCAGAGTTTTGACAATAATATCTTTATTCCTCCCACAGTGATGAAGCAGCAGAGCAAGTGGAGGAAGCTCTCCTGTCAGATTGGCTTTCAAATTAAGTAGAGAAGGAAATCAGTGTTTCATGACATTAAGCTGGGTACTGTTAACTGCTCAGGCAATTGTCCTGGTTTGTCTCTACTCTGATGCTGACTCATTCTTGCCCCTTGAGTCCATCACTGCAGACATCTCAGGATTATTCAATTCCTTCAGACATCTCCATGACTAAAATTTGACTAAAGTTTGCAGATACCTCACTGTCAGAGCTTTTACTTTATTGTCCAGAAAATAAGTAATTTTAAGTGATGTTTTATGCCTCTAGAAATCGGGATCCTCAGTTATCTTTTTCTATTTGTCTCATGGCTTTGTTCCCACACATTTAGGAATTGTCACACTGAAACCTGTGTGGCCTCCACTATGTGTGAGTGCTAAAAGGTAGAAAATTCCATGTAAAATTCATGTCTTTTTCCACAAACATCTTTCTGTTTCTTTCCTAACATGCTGTATGGTTTCTTTATTTTTGCAATTGCATTGTTTTGAGGAAGAAGCTTAGTATTTTTAGTTCCTACTAAGAGCACAGAGCTGAGAATCATCCAATGTCTGGTTAAAAAGACTCAAGGATTTCTATACAGTGACAGCTTTCAGGTTAAAAATGAGTCAAACTTGCGAAGAGATGAAATACCAATTCTTAGACATTCTTATTGACAGCTGGAAAAACAGACAAGCTTTTGCTTTCACTGGGACTTTGGTTCTAAAGCAGAACCAGAGAGCCTCAAGCTAAGCAGAGTTTGGAAACTGCTCTGGATATAACTTAATTATGTTAGCTGATTAGACAATTTCAAGGAAAAAAGGCAGTTGGTATCTGAGCAGAGCAGGGTACTTAATCAGAACAGAAGTAATAACATTTGTAGCCCCTGTGGTTTAGTAGAGATAGAAAGGCAGGTAATTATAGCACAAAAGCTAGTGACTAGCTGGAATGAGATTTGAGGGAAATTACTACGTGTCAGATCGCTGTGTCTCTATTGATACAATTATTTTTGACATCCAATAGAGTTATGATTGTGTTTCTAGGCATAGTTTTGAAGATCATTTCTAAGCCTTTCATAAACAGGACGGGGAAATTGTACACATAGAAAATACCTGGAGGTAACATGTTCTTTGCTGGATCATTTGCATTGACCAATTCCATGACAGTGCACAGCTACAGCTTGGATTGACCCTTGTCATTTCCATGAGTTCCATGATGCCACGAATGAGGCATTTCTCATTTGGGGGTTCACTGCTTGCTCATATGTGAGGTATTCAAGGTCTTACTTCATCACCTCAGAGGTCTTTTCCAACATAGTTGATTCTGTGATTCTGGGATAAACACTTTGAATTGCATTGCTTTTTTAGAAACCAGTTGTCCAGGAAACATGTCCACATTTGTCTCAAGCAACACAAATATTTGATAGATAAATAAACAATCCTTCCAGACGGGAGTTCATAACACAGCTACTTTAAAATAAAACTTTCCTGTCATTTTAGTGTGTTCTTGTTATTTCCTATATATATGGATAGCAGAGACAGAATCTGCAATTTTACCAGCTTTCTGCAACTAGCAAAACTTCTGAAGCTTAATTTCCTAAACTTTATGCATTGTGCAACTTTCTGCTGTTTAGTAAGATTCAAGCATGTCTTGAGTCTTTTCCACCGCCCAAAGTCTTTGTATCTAAACAGTATGAAAAATTTGTCTTGTACTGTTATCTTCCCTATGAAGTGTCACTGACAGAGTCATTCTATTAGTGCTTTTCTCAGGAAAGTTCCTGAAGATTGATGTACCTGAGGTTTTTGTCCTCTGTCAAACTTGTGTGAAACTGGTCCTGAAGATCGATTAAGGTTCAAAAGATGGGACAAGCAGCCACACAAGCACTGACAGCGTGGCTGCCTTTACTTCCCCCCTCTGAGAAAGCAAACTAACAATCAAGCTGCAAGATTTTATCTTTGCCTCATAAAATGCTTCCAGTTACAGAGGAGAATGGGGCCTTAGTTACTGGTGCTGTCAACTGAAGGGAAACTTGTTCCAGTTCCCGCTGACACAGTGTGATAGACTGTAAAACAGGGATATCAATAACAAAAAATGTTTGCATGGGTTTGCTTTGGAACTTGTTGAGTGGCAGAACAAATGGTTAGGACAGAGCAATGATGCCCTCCAAGTTTGAAGGGTAGGTGGGTGGTTTAACTTGCACAAGGGGAGGTTTTGATTTGATATCAGGAAAAACACATTCACCAAAACACTGGAACAGTCTTTCCAGGGAAGTCATCATCCCTCGAGGGATTTAAAAGATGTGTAGGTGTGGCATGCTTAAGTGTTGGCCTTGGCAGTGCTGGGTTAATGGTTGGAAATAATATTACAGAGGTATTTTGCAAACTAAATGATTCTACTCTATAGAAAGCCTGGGTCCTAGAAGTGATAAAAGAAACCAAACTCTTGGTATTTCAGGAGTCTGTGTCATTCAGAAGTCTCTGCAATTCAGGAAGTGAAAGGCTCATCAGTGCTCCCAGAGACTGTTAGTGAGCTGAGGATACAAAGAGAAAAGACTGTTATGAGGTCCCTGGAAGGAGGAACCAACTTCACCCTGGAAACCCAAGATAAAATGTCGTAAAAACTAGACAACTCGCTCCAGTTAGTGAAAAAAGATGGTTTTTTTATTTAACACAAAAACAGAAGCGTCCGGTCGATCCTAAAACAAAAAGAAAATAAAAGGCAAAAATCCCGGGTGGCGGGATGGGCGCCGAGGCAAGCCCACGGCTGCCTTCGTTCAGGAGCTGGCAGCACTGAGGGTGAAATCCAGATAGCCTGGAATTCAAAAGAATTAAAATCAATGTTCCCGCTAGTCAGGTTGGAGGCCTAAGACCTCAGTGCTGGGCCCTTGCAGCAGGCGCTCAAACTGAGAGGCACAGAAAGAGGAGCACCTCCCAGGAGCAGCACATGCCATAAAATGGCTGCTGAGGGCAGTGGGAGCCGTCTTTTATTTGCTGGAATCTCCGCCCTGATCCGCCCATGTCACGCCCGCATGGCCCATGATGATGGGGTGGTGATAACGGTGAGGTAATGTCTCCCCACCGATAGGCTCGCGTTGCTAGGGGTAGGTGGGCCACTGATGTCATCGTGGCCCAAAGGCGGGAAAACTGCCACATTGAAATTCATGGTTACCGTGGAGCTAAGTGACAGGGCTAAGGGCAGGTTGCTAAATTTAGAAACTGCCTGCTAGGAACCAGCCTTAGAGATCTTAGACCCCCAATTGAGGTAAATGAAAAACTTACATAAAACATAAGTAATAAATTATAAAAATAATTAATTCTAACATGAATCAATATTATATCCACCCCTGTAATAAATAAAAATGGAAAACATTAACTTTAACATGTTGTTCTGGGACTACTAGTCCAAAACCTTTTAAACCTTTTAAAACTTCTTCACAACCTCTTAAAAACAGTCTGGAACGTGTGGGAGATGGATTCCCTTCCTTTGGGGTGCCTGGGGCTGGCTGTGGATGGGAAGGGAATCAGCTAAAATACTTTATTAAACATTTTAAAACTTGATAAAACCTTTGGGAATTAGATTTCCTTCCTGTGGGACGCCCGGGGTCGGCTAAGGATGGGAAGGAAATCAACTTTATAACTGGTGAACTTTATAAAAACTCTTAAACATATGGGATAATAGATTGCCTCCCTCTGGGGTGCCCGGGGTCGGCTAGGGAGACAATCTTGGGAATATAGATTACCTCCCTATGGAGTGTCTGGGGCTGACTGCGGACGGGGAGGTAATAAACTTTGATAACTTTAAATAACTTCAGAAACTGGTAATTAATATTAACACTCAACAAACAACATTAATTAACGCCATGGTCCTGTTACGAGTCCTCGATGCAAAAAGCCATCTTGCTTGATGTCATTTATAACATAAAATCTCTCAGATCAATTAGGACCAAGCTGTGTTTGGTAGAGCAGAACTGGAAAACAACACTGAGAACCTTCTAGTTATGCTCCTGAGTCCTTTGCAGAGGTAGAAAATGGAATTCAGCCAAACACTGGCTATTTTTCACATTGCTGTATCATGAAGTAATTCCATTTGGTGCCTTTCACTGTGCTGTGTTATAACACGATGGAACAAAACACACAGAACCCCCCTTTTCTTACCCAGAGGACTTGCAGATGAAGAGAAAGGTGGCAAATAGTTAAGGAACAGATATTTGGAGAAGGTAGAAATAAGAGCACTGGACTGCAGACAGAAATAAAGTAAACAAAGATATGGGTGTCTGGATGTGGGAAGTTTTATGGGTCTTATGGTGAAAGATATTAAGGAGACATTAATGAAGCAGTGTGAATATTTACAGATAAATCCTCCTGAAGGGGACTGTCATGACCTAGACCATGAGAAATCCCAAAGGTATTTTTTAAGAATGTATGGCACAGCTTTGTTTTGCTCCCTATCAGAGAACAGTCAGGTGGAGAGTGTTAGTTATGGAGATGTTAAGCTCTTTGTTTATAATTTGTTCATAATACAAGCTCCAGGGAGTCTGACAGACACTCAGATGTACGCATTTATATAGATACAAAAATACAGAAATGGCAACATGATTTGGAGGTCCTAGAGAAAAACAAGTACAAAGAGCAAAAGAACACCAACAGATGTAGAAAGAGCACAAAAAAATGCATTGCCTCATAGTGTTTAAATTCTTCTTAGCACTGCCTGCCACTAAAATCTCTTCTCAAATTCTTCAGGCATTGACACTCTTGAGGCAGGAAAACAACTCATATCTCATAGAACGAGGTAATTTCTTTTAAGATATTCTGCAGAAACACTGGATAATCCATGGATATGTTCAGCATTCTGCGAGTTCCTCCTCACAGCCCAAGCAGCTCCCTGCTCCTTTGGTATTACAAGTGAAGGTTTCCAAATGTTATAGGAAGGAGAAGAGACTGCAAGGAACACACAGACCATGTCTGAATTTGGCAAAGACCTTTTGTATAAGGTTGCTTCCAGTCTAACACTTTTGTGAAAGGGAAGGCAGCATATACTTCAAATAATTGCTCCTGTGTGAGTACCATTATCAGAAATCTTTGTGCAGCCATCTAGAAAATTCCTGTGAGGATTATGAATTCTTCCACTGAGCAGCAAAGCTATTCTGTGTTGGCATAAGGAACCAACAGCATGTTATTTAGAATGAAATTTTGAAACATTAGTTGCATCAGCCAATTTTCACGTGGTCCCTGGGGGTGAAAAATGTTGTCGCGGTCACTCACTGAGTAACAAAATATGAAAATCAGTCTGCATAACTTATGAAGAAGAAAAGGACCCAGTTCATTAAGTGGTTTAATGGCAATGACCTGCTCACCCCTGCTCCTTCAATAAGCTACTGGCTCAATAAATATGCAGTCCTGCTCTCCTGCAAAGAGATGGGTCATGAAGGGAGGTGGTCCCCAGAGGAAGCAGCTTTGCACTCTCCACACCTCTCTCAATCCCAACCCCATTACTCCTGTCCTATTTCATCATCTGCTGGCACCTGTCTGATATCAGAGCCCTGAGTGCACCCCCTCCTCTCTGGGGGTTTGGGTGCTGGGGCTCAGGGCCCTGAGAGCAGAGGAGGGATGTGGAGATCTCCTTCAGAGAACTTTGTATGGGAACACCACAAGGCTTGAGCCAAGCCAGGGGCTTCTGTTGACCACCTTACTGAGCTTGGCTCCTGGTGGGAAGGACAGTAGGGAAGTGATCTGCCCTTTTTGGGAGCAGCTGAAACCTAATCAGAGTGCTCAGCATTTAAAAAAAGAGGAATGCAAAAGCTATTCCACACAACTCATCTACCTGTACAAGTGCCTGCAGGCACATCAGTTTAAAATCCTCCTGCCTCAGATGCAAGCCCAGCACAGTCACTGCTTCAGACTAACTAAAGCATTTCTGAAATTGGTTAGCTATAAAATAATTGTATTTCATGGTACAGAGAAAAGTTGTGATTAAACCACCTTTGGGACAGTAGCATCCTGGGAAGCTCACCTGTCATCCTGCAGTGTAAGATAGTGGTCTCGTTTTGAATTCCCTCCGCAAAATCATTTTTGCACACGTATGTAATGGAGTTGGAGGGGGAGAGTATGTTGTGAATTTGTGACTGACCAGACAGGTGCCCAGTCAGCTGTGACAGGCAGCTGCAAGGGCAGTTACTGCAACAATTAATGCTAATATTCACCTTGGAAAAAAGGTAGAAAAAGAAAACCGAAATGGAGAATTACTTCAGTAGGTCAAATCAAATTATTAAGTACAAACAAGTGACAAAAACTGGATTTAAATGTAAAAACCAGTGAATTTCTTTGGGGTTTGAGTCTCACAGCTGAATCAATTGCTATCTTCACATGCTAAGCAATATTAAAGTCACTTGAAGGACAAGATAGTTTAAAAAAAAAAACAAAAAAAACCAAACCCAAATCACCAATTTGATCCTTTGGGGGGGAAAAAGAACATAACTAATCACTTCATTCTGAGTCACATAGCCTGTATTTCCTCTCCGGATGCAGAATCTCTGGGCGCTGTTTCACCACTGGCAGAAAGGTTTGAAATAAGCTCTGAGCAGACCAACCCCCACACCAGCCTCAGGTGCAATGCAGCCCATTTATCTCATGGCTGCTGTGACATCCAGTGTGGGTTATCATCCATTTCTCATTCTTGAGAAAAACCTGGGGAAAAAATCATAATTAAAGCAATCTAAGTATCTAACTGAGGTGCATATAGGCATAAGAGTTGAACAAGTGGATTTTACCTGTTCTGGTATTTTGAGCAGTGCTAGGACAAGGGCACAGACTGCACAGCTGATGAAGTGGTCAGAGCAGCCTCTGTCAGTGTCTCTTCACTGAAAAAAACAGAATTATTTTAGGCAATTCCCAGTCAATTCCTGCAGCTTGGAACAGGCCAGGTCCCATTTCAGAATGGCCAGCTGTGGTGGATGCTAAGAAAGTTTAACTCTGTGGATGAGGCCAGGACATATCATTTGGCATAACGACCAGAGGAGGTCCCCCAACATTGTTTATTTTATCAGTACACCTTAAGTGGGTTTGGAAACAATGATTTTCTAGTTCCATTCTGCCAACCTCACTTGCATAAGGCGGTATTTTGGCCAAACTTCCCTGCTCTCCATTGCAAAATCCCAACCTAAATTTGTGTGGAATAATTTTTTTAAACATGCCAAGACATTGTATTAATATATAAACACATCTATCTTAATGACTATCAATATTTGCTGACCTCAGTGGTAATATCACCTGAGGAAAAACCACGGTCATTATTTATTTAGCTGCACAATCACTCTTGGTATTCTTGGGTGGGAGTGAGTTAGGGAACCCTATGTCATCTCAGACTTCTATAGTTACTCAGCTAATCCGACCAATCACACAGGTGGCTAGCAAAATTTTAATTTTAATTTTCATTTTTGGATTAGTTCTTGAAAGGAGCAAGTACATTAGTGGTCCCAGGGGTACAAAGGATGTGAAAACTGAGAGATGAAATAACACTTATTCACCAAACTAAAGTTAGGATATGCTTATTTGCCTGTGTGCCTCCCTGACTGACAGATTTCAAAACACCAGTTTTGCTCACCTCCAGGAACAGAAACTCACTGGGTCAAAAACCAGGTTTAATTTAAAGTATAAATTAAGTATATATAAATTTTATCTCTGTGTACCAAATTATGTGCTGAATTTTATAATCCACTCTTATGCTCAATTGGAAGTCTCAGGGAAAGAGCCAAGGAGGTGGAATGAAATGGAATGGGTTTGAGGTGTACTTCTGGTCAGGCAATGTTGATCTGTATATCTTTCCATGAATGTCTTCATTTTCTATTTGCTTCTATCCTTGCCCATCATATCTAACTGGTAAGTTAATCTGGGATTCATCTCACCTATCTTGCTGCCTATAATGCTGACATTTATATCTGATCTAACCCCTCAGGCTTCCTCTTTAATCAATGGAGAAAGATGGGCTCTTTTAGTTTGCATTTCATTTGAGCTATTTTAGACATCAGCAAAAGCTGATGAGATAAATTCCCTCCTAAATATGCTTATTTCTCTCATTTGAATAGGAAGGAATCCTGGGGTAACTGCTGTGGGTGGAAATGTCCACATTTAATAGAATAAAATGAATGCCTTTGGAGCCAGCACTGTGCAGTATCAGCATGTAGAAAAGGGTGATGGAGCACCTTTCCTATGAGGAAAGGCTGAGAGAATTGGGATTGTTCAGCCTGGAGAAGAGAAGGCTCCAGGGAGACCTTAGAGCACCTTCCAGTGCCTGAAGGAAGACTACAAGACAGATGTAGAGAGACTTTTTATAAAGTGGCAGGGCAACGGATAATGGATCAAAAGTGTGAAACTGTTTTTCTTTGTGTTTATTTTTTTAAGTCAATCATTGATGAGGGGCCACCCTCAGCAAGGCATTGGATGTGATGCACACCAGTCCTTGCCTGGAAGCTAAAGAGGGGGATTGCTGTAAGCACAGCATCTGAAACCTGCTGGAAAACCTGTCCCCTTGGCAGTGGTTGGGAGCACAGGTTCTGTGTTCTGCCATCAGCCTCAGTCCCAGGGGTCTTGTGGCAGTGCTTTTAGAGATGCTGTGTATGAGGAAAAAATGGAGTGTGAGTGGCATAAATTTAGAACAGCTGTATTTTTCGGTGGTGACTTCCCAAAAAACTGTGCTCTGCATCACATGAAATGAAGGAATGGGACTGGACCACAAGGTGCTGTAGGCTGTGTAGCTCAGCCTGGGTTTCTGCTCTCCTCCCCCACCTCCCTTGCTTCCTCTCAAGTACACGTTAGAGGGCAGATTGATAGAAGAGCTACCTGTGAGATTTAAATCTAGACACATAAAAGGCTTTTGGTGTCTGAATGTGCTGATAGAATCTGTATCTGCAGCCTGCATGTTCCACCTGTGCTCTACAGGCAGCAAGCAGAATGAGGAGATTCTCAAAATAGCTGAAAATCTGGGGAAGGGACATGTGCACTATCTCCCTGATGTTAGTCCTTTACTTTTCATAGGAAATTCAAAAGAATCTGCATGTATTAAGACATTTTTGCTAATCTGAAATTAAGAAGACTAAAGATTAAAATACTCAAAATATGGGGTTGGACTCTACAAGCCTTGTGGGTCCATTCCAACTCAGGATATTCTGTGATTCTAGGAGCTCATACACACAGGAGAAATTGAGTGGAACCACAGAGTGAGTTAGTTTTCTCATTTTAAAATGAGTATTATGAAACTTTCTGCATGGAGACTGCTTAATTAATTGACATTTGTAGAGCAATTTCAGATCCTTGGAGAAAAAGGTCTGGAGAAGAGCTAAGGCTTATGGCAACAAATAGCTTGCAAAACTCAAGATGGTTTCAAAAAATCTCTATCCTAATGGAATAAAATAAAGGCCACACAGAATTTGTGTGATCATTGCAACATGTTCTCCCCCTTCAATACTACCTTTAGTATTTAATACTAAATACTTTAATATTTAGAATTAAAATGCTTTAATACTACCTATATTAAAACAGACAAAAGATGCAAATAAAGCCGGGGAGGCTGTGGAGTGTTGGGTGAGGGAGAGGAAGAAAAAGCTCTTTTCCCAATGGACTGTGTTTAGAAGAAGGAAAAAATCAATTAATGAAGGCAGAAGAGGAAATAAAGAGGTTGGGGACTGAATTCAATATGGCCTTGCAGTGTGCCTGTGCTCTGTACTCCACCAAGGAACCAGTGTATGTGTAGGTACCAGCCAAAGTACTGATTCCTAATCATGGGGAATAGAACAGGGGGAGGGAAGCTAAAACTGACTCACTATTTCCCCAGGATCAAGTGCCTTTCTATTTTATCACAAGGGGAAGCTTCTAAAAAGAGGGAGATATGAACAAATTGAACAGTAACTCCTAATTTGTAAATCATTGATTCACTCTTTCCACATAACAGGGATGTTTCAGATGTTTTAGGTAACAGCAAGAGGAAGAGGCTGCAGTGATGATGAAGATGGAGGATGCACCATCTCGATAGTGTCTGGTTTGCTTGGCTTGATGAGCCAGATGTTCTGTCTTTGACTGAGCTGCAACAGCACAGTTTGTTTTTTACCAAATGAGCTGTGATACCAGATGCAGCTGGTCAGCATGACATGAAATTTGCTAAATGACTGGTCTGATGGGTAATCAAGGAAGCTGCTGAATTGTGCTGGAAAGCAGGTGGGTGATGGTTTTTCTCTAGTACTACATGTAGTGGGCTCAGATTCTGAAAAGCTCTCTCACCATTCATGAGTTGCTAAAAGCATCCCAGAGCAGCGAAGAGCAGCGGTCTGCTGCCCACAGGGCAATGGAAGCCCCCTTCCTTCTGAGACCTTGAATGCTGCACTGCCAGGGGGCAAGATGTTTTTTCCTGGAGCTTCTGGATCTACACCAGGCAGCACTGTGACATGAGGGCATTCAGAACATTGAGCATGGACACCCTTCCATTCTCAAAATCTGCTCATCTGATGAACTGTTTTCATTTAAAAGCCTTGTCTAACCCTGTTGTGGGTAAAAATAGGCAGAACTGGACTAGAAGAAAATTGGAAAGTTGCTGGGAAGGTGTGAACCATGCTTTCCTCCTGCCGCAGGGACCACTGTCGTTGCTCAGTGCCGCAGAGTAATCCTTTTCCTCCCACTCCCTGGGAAGGCAGGATCAGGAACAGTGAACACGCTTTGCATCTCTGCCACGGATGAGGAAACAAAGGGGAATAACAATAAATCCCTCCAGCACTGCAGCTTCCTGTCTCTGTTTATCAAGGCTGTGGTATCAGATGAGATGTCCCTACCTGCCTTTTGAGGTTAAACACAGTCTCAGGAACACACATTTCTTGCCCCTTTAAGCTTCACTGGCCCCACTACTTTAACAGTTCATAATTGCAGCAGCCCTTTCTTGGCTCCATGACAGTGCAGACTATTGTGATATTCTGCTCCCAACACTCCCTTCCTCTGGATTGTGGAATCCAGAACCCTTTCTCACACTGGCTCTCATGTCAGTCTATCTTGACCTCCATCTCTCAGAGTTTCTTTGTATTCTGTTATTCCATCTTCTCTCCATTGCCATGTTTCTGCTCAGGTTTTGTTCTCCCTGCAAAACTCCAGCCATTTCTCCTGACGGAACACAGAATCACAGAAAAAGCTGAGTTGGAAGGTACCCACAAGGATCATTGAATCCAAGTCCTGGTGCTGCACAGGATCATCCACAAGAGTCACATCCTGTTCCTGCAAGCATTGTTCAAATGCTCCTTGAATTCTGTCAGGCTGGAGCTGTGACCACTTTCCTGGGGAGCCTGTTCCAGTGCTCAGCCACCCTCTGGGTGAAGAACCTTTTTCTGATATCCAACCTAAACCTTCCCTGACACAGCTTCAGGCCATTCCCTCAGGTCCTGTCACTGGTCACCAGAGAAGACATCAGTGCCTGCCCCTCTTCTTCCCCTCATAAGGAAGTCGCAACTGCAATGAGGTTTGCCCCCAGTCTCCTCTTCTCCAGGCTAAACTGACCAACTTCCCTCAGCTGCTCCTCACACAGCTTCCCCTCAGGGCCCTTCACCATCACTGTTGCCCTCCTTTGGACGCTCTCTAATAGCTTAATATCTTTTTTGTATTGTGGTGCCCAGAACGGCACACATCGTGGCGTTGACTTGGTTGTGCTGCCATTGTTCCTGTTCTCATCTTTTTTTTTTCTTTCTATATTGCTTAGATCAGAAGTTCCTTGTAGCAAGGACTTTCTTTTCATCTGTGCTGAGCATGGCAGGTGTGGATCCCCTTTCATCTCTTCTCACTTTTGTAGTAAAACTCCTTCATTCTTCAGAGAGATGTTTGGGCAAGGCAGGATCGGAGTCTGCAGTAGCAAGAACTGTCTTCTTTTATCCATGGGTGCTTTCAGGACCAGCTTCCAGAGTCAGAGCAAAACTTCTTTGTCTTTAAATTGCCTTCACCTAGTTTAAATGGAGCACATTCACATGACACTCTTCATCCCAAGAGTATGTGTAGCATTTCTTCAGAGGCCTGTCTGTTACGCCAGTACATCTCTGAAATTGTCCTACTAATATCAGCTGAGCTAAAATTCAACAAAACTAGATCAGGGACTGTATGTGCAAAAATAGTTTGCCACAACTTTGCAGTTGGATATTTACAGTTCTCTGGAAACCTCATCCTAATTCTTGGCAGCAGTCAAAAAAGCAAATAAAATGTTAGAATACATTAGAAAAGTAATGAAGAAAGAATCAGAACAGATCATTATGCCACTGTATAAATCTATGCCTTGCCCACATCCAGAATACCAATGAGCCCATCCTGAAAAGGAGCTGTTTAGACATGAAAACAGTAGAAAGATGGAGCATGAGGATGCCTAGAAACACCCAAAAAATGTTATGCAAGGAGAATAAAAAAGTGAAAATGTATGAAGAAGAAATGACTGAAAGGAAAATATGATGGAGGACTGCAATAATGAGTGTTGTAAAAAAGTTGAATTGAAAAAGAAAAAACAAATTATTTTTATTTTAGAACAGTTAAGGAAAACCTAATAACAGTGCTTTTTCACCTAATGCCTAGTGAAACCATGGACCTTACTGTTGGAGAATAATTGGGATGCCAAAAATGGCCTTACATGGGTTAAAAATGATTGGGTGAGGAGAAAAATCTTGCAAGGAGAAAGAGCTACTAAAAATTATTAAATATGATAACAGGAGTGCTCCTGAAACCTCAGAAATTCCCTAAATTAATCAGAGTTTGTAGCAGGATCAACTACTCTGCCTATTCTATTTCACATGTTCACTAACATCTGTTATTGAGCATTATGAGAAACACTGGATTGTTCCAGAGGCAGTTTGGTCTTGCCCAATATTGCTGTGCTTGTGTTCCTATGGCCTCATTTTCTCAGGTATAAAGAGAAAGTTGTATTCCAAGAAGCAAAACCAAAGATTGACAGTTTCCCAACTAAAACAGAGGTAAAATTAAGACAATTAATTTCAGCTGAAAAATAAGTCCCAAGTCTCACTTTAATATTAGAAATTTCAAGCTACAGCCAAGTAAGTGTGTTTATGGGGGAGTATGGCTAAAGTATACAATATTGTGTTAGTAATACATAATTTTTTCATGCTAGGAGGAAAGAAGCCCAGAATACTTCTGGAATTTTTAATGCATAATGGATGCATCTCCTACATATTCATCTTCCTGTACATCCAGGCATAGGTAGATTTATCTTGTCTTTTTCCTCCTTTCCCCAGCCCGCATCATACACTCTGAAAGGATCCACTTGAGAGGACTCAGTCAGGTGTTACCCTCAAACCTCTCTCTAAAAGGAGGCAGAGAGAATCCCCTTCAGCTGAGCAGCAGGGAAAGACTAAATTACTCCATGGATGAATGCAAGAAGAGAGGATTTGATTGCAGTGGAATATATTTTCAGTACCAAAGTTCTTCCAGAGCAGCTGTTCACTCCTTGCCCAACCCTCAGAACTGTCCATGTCTGAGTGACTTCCCCCAGCTCACTGAGACCAGCATCTGCCTCATGAGGTTTGTTCCCTCAGGCATCCTCCATCAGTTTTTTTTGTATGTGCCATGTTGTGTTGTTAGGCAGAAATTGTCTTGGGGTAGGTGTAGATGATGTTTTTTAGGTGATCTCCCAAGGCATCTAAGATGAAGCCAGGCATTTATGATGTCATATGTATTCCGAGGGGCAAGGAACAATCCAGACCTTCTATTCATCAATGCTGTCAGACCTGCAAGAAATGGATAAAGATCTTCTTTTGGAGCCTTTCAAATCCCTCATCCCTCCTGTAGCTCCCTCCAGGAATCCAATACATATTTAGGAGGAATAGTTGAAGAAACAATGCAAATGTATACAGAAACGACTTGAATCAAAGAGGGGAACCAGATGCAGCACCCCGTCCCTGCACAGCGATGAGCTGAAGGTGTTCAGTTTAGGGCCCAGATCTAACTTAAGGCTTAGGGCTTTGTGCTGCTCCTTGTTGCGAGATTTTTCACATCTTACGGATGTAATATGCAGGAGGTAATGGGAAAATCCCTCGCCTCTAATCAGGAAATAAAAAAGCTTGGAGCCAAGGGGAAGGGAGATCAGTGGGAGTTTTGACACAGATGTAGTAAAGGGAGTGGGTGGTGTTTGATTTTCTGTTCTTAGAGTCTTTATTTTTGAGATAAGACAGTAGCTAACACACTAAAATTAAATTCTGAGGGGGACTCTGTGTTTCAGCATCTTCATTAGTGCATCACTTTGGATCTAAAACAGGCCGTGGGTGTGGGTGTTTCTTTCCTATTTTAAGTTAGCAAATTCCTCAGGGCCTTCCCTGTTCTGTTTTAAAAATAGCTGATTATTTCTTAGCTGTACAAAACCCCCTGGAATTTACCAACCTCAGAGCCTTGCAGACCCCCAGGAAGTTTTGGGTGTTATCTTTGGTCTGGGACCACTCTGTGGTAAAGGGCTTGTTTGTGATGCTGATATTTGGGACATGCTGAACCTGCTGGTAGCAGTTGTCAGTAGGAGACTCGTGATTTCTTCTGCCCACTGACAGCAGAGTCAGAAAGGGGCTCTGGATAGCACTGTGTGAACCAGTGTCTTGAACTACAACATCCTAACACCCTCATAAGCATAGGTTTATCAGTTCCAGGTGGTGTGAGAATGGACCTAGCCAGGGTTGGGTCAATATAAATAGGAGCCTTTGTGATTAATTTTGGTGTCTGGGCTGGTACTTAGGTGGGAAAATGAGCATTAGTCCATAACTCTGCTCTTTCAGTAGTGCTAAACATCTCATGCTTTCCCAGTGCAGAGAGGGTGGGATGCTCCTAGAGGGAAGCATGATGGTGCTGTCTGCTTTCCCTGTAGCATCTGTCTCTGAATTCCTTGAGTAGCTGCACACAGAATGTATGGGACAAGAGATTTTTTTTATGCACACTGGGTAGTGAAGAGGAAAGGAGCCTGGTCAGCCTGCTTGGTTTCACTGATGAAAATAAGTCCTGGAGTCACTTCTCTGAGATAAACAGCATGGTACAGTGGCACTGGCCATACTTCTGTTCCCATTCTTTGAGGCGCTGCCTCACCCCCAAAGCACGGCTGAGAAATTATCATTACAGCAGCATATGCAAGTCAGTGCACAGATGAGCAGATGCCTTCTGATTTCTCTCTTCCGAGGAGAATGACTGTTATTACCAATCCAGTAAATTAGGATGGGCTCATAGAAGTCTCTTGCTGGAGCATGTTGCTGGAATGCTGCACAGCTTACGGATCAGTAACAGGACCATCTATTGTGGAGACAGAGCTGCTGTTTGTGCTCATTAAGCCCATATACTGAGCACCTTCATGAATGAATAGGAACAGCTATTGTTCCCATACTGTGCTCTCTTTACAGGAGCAAATGGCTCAATTAGGTTGCACCTTTTATTTCTCTGATCAAAAGCAATGGTCCACAAAACACAATAATGGCCTTAAGCCTTTCAGCTTGAAAATTTATCCATATTTGAATAATAGGAGTGAGAAAACAATTTTTAAAAATTTTCACTTTATGTTCAGTGGCTGAAAAATTAAACAAATTCTCATACACCTGCAGCTGAGCTGGGTGCCTTGTGATCTCAGTCTAGCATTTGGGAGGATAGATGCACCACAGGATGTGCACCTGCTCTGGCATTAGCCCTTGGAGTCTTTGGAGAAGAACAACTTGAGCACTTTGCCAGGTGCCCTGGTACCTGAATGCTGCAGGAAGCTCGTGCACACAAAATAATTTTTGCTTCTGGTTCTGCAATCCCAGCCTGCCATCTGGTTTCAGCGTAGTTATTTGCTGCATAACTAGTCAGAGAACACTGCTACTGAAACAATCACCAGGAGAATGCAAACACAGCCTCGGCATTGTTTCACAATCCATAGCTACAGGAAATGCAGATCTACAGTGCACAACAACCTCCCTCTTTAAAGGGGGAACACTGTTCCCCTCCCATATCTTTGGTATTTTCCCAGCTGTTACTGTGAATTCCTGCTCTTTTGATCCCACTGCTGTCACCAAACTGATGGCTCAACTACTCTCTGCGCTGTAGGGTTTTGCCCCTTCTCGGACCCTATTGTGAGGGGGGATGCCTTTTCTTTGACTGCCCTTGCCATCCTCAGTGAAAGAGAGGGATTAAAACCCTGCTGCATCGACATCTTCACTGTGTTAATCTTTCCCTTTCCATGACCCTGACCCATTTTTAGGGTGGGTAGCTATCTCCATTTGAGAAAACCTCTCAAGACTGACATGCTTTGAGAGCAGAGGCCTTCTAATTACATTCCTCACAGGATAACCATCCTGAAGGAGTTGCATAATCCTCCCTTGCACTGTCCTGCTGATGAGCTGCAAATTGACACTATGTAAAAATAGTCGAAGCTTGGCCTCCTTTCTTCTTTTGAAACTGTTTTAGAGAGCTTCTCTCTTCAGAGCATCACTTACAGATTTGGTTATTTGCATGTGGTGTGACTTCCTTTAAATTCTGTTTTATTCATATCGCTCTCTTTTTCCTTTGCATGCCTGTAGTGTTATGTCTGGGTTTTACTGGTTTTTTAATGTATAGGAAAACCTGTCTGGCTGCAAGTAAAAGATTCTTCATTTCTGTAAGGTTCCTTCATTCAAAATTAGTTCCTATTTACTGCAGTTTTATCTTNGTGTAAGGTTCCTTCATTCCTCCTATTATAATTTCCTCAAAATTAGCTCCTATTTACTGCAGTTTTATCTTATTAGTAAAAAACTAAGAGCCTTGTAGAGGACCAGGTCAGGAAAGGAGGATTTTTCTTTATCACAGCCTTAAATATTTGTTCAGGATTGTGATGAAGTCAGAGAATAAGGACTGTTTTCTTCTCTGGAATCTTAGCCTAAGTTAAAATCTGTGATGCTCAGTGGACTATAGAGGAAGAAACAGCTGAATGGCAGGGCTAAAATTTTGAGAGATTTGAAGGAACAGAGATAGCATTTTACTGATACTCACCGTGATGAAAATCTTTTCTCTGGGCCAGATTTCTTGGAGTGAGTGTTCAAGAATGAATGTTGAAAATACTCTGCAAACTGATGAGTTTCTGTCAGGAAATCCTGCTGGTTATGACTGATAATGAATATGCGAATCACTTTATATTTTTATATCACAGACTTCACTCATACAATCTGAGTAAGCTGAATTTTTTTTTTTCATTCCTTTTGCATGCTCACACTTTTTAGAATAACAAAGACCATGGAAGTGTCTGGAGAAGTTGACACTGAGCTAATTAAATCTGTGAACGAGATCAGAAATGCATTTGTCAAAGATTCTGTGTAAGCACAGAGGATGAAAACATCTTTGCCCTGACATGAAATCAACCGTCAATTAAATGGATAAGATAAAGCAATAAGTGGAGATGAGGTAAACTGCAACTTTCACTTCTTACAAATTATGAATTAGAAGATTTATCTGAATGAGTCAGATAAACAGTTGAGTCAGATTAGTCTAATAAATCCCCTTACATCAGCTGAGTCTCAGTAATTTATTCTTCTGCTCATTACAGACGATACTAAGTGGGCAGGTTTGCCATGTTTAGCCATATGCAAGGGGACACACTTAATACACCTCAGCAAAAGTGGCTGCTGATACCACCTGGGAGCAATGCTGGGATCATGCCTGGTGACCATGATCAGAAGTGAATGAACAGAAGTTGAGCAGCTGAAATGAGTAAAGAAAAGAATGAGAATATCCTTTTATTCCTAGAGGACTTAATGTGACATTGAGATCAAGTGAATGAAATAGAAATGGAAATGCCCTTTATCTTTACTTCCTGAGACACCAGGATGGTCTATGGTACCCTGAGGCCTGTGTTATTCTGGGAGACATTCTCACTGGACAGAATGAGGAAGAATGATCTGCTTTCTATCCCATCTCCCAAGATTTAGAGACCACAATCCTTGCTTGCAATATGAAATTTGCTTTCTTTCTTCTTTTCCTGTTAGCACTCATTTGCCTTTTCACTCTCTTCCCTTTATTTATTTGCTTCTTTTTCTTGCCAGTTACTGGCTGAGTTTTTGAGGAACCACATCCCAGAAGCAAGCAATAGGCAGTGACATACCCAATCAGGTACAGATTTGATACCTCTCAAAGAAAATCAGACATAACCTCGTGGTCAATGCTGAGCTGAAATAATCACTAAAATGTGAGACTGCTTATGGCATTGGAGATGATGTGGTATGGTTGTTCTCCTCTGCAGTGGAGTAGGATGGAGACAAAATATTGCATCCTCTTTTTACTTCTTTTTTATTCTCTGTGACTATTTCATATTTTGCTTTCAGGAAACTAGGATGACTGAACTCAAGTAAACACGAGGGCCCCAGCCTGTCTTAACTAACTTTTTCCTTATTTTTCCCCAAAGAGCAGCTTGAGTACTGTTGTGTCAGAGAGGGCAAGTGGCACTGGTTTAAGAACCATTCTTAATGATTCACATTTCTGCTTCTGATTTCAGTAAAAGGTGAGCGATTTTTAATGGTAATTATTTATTGATGGATCCAAAAGCTTCTATGACCAGAACTCCAAGGCAATTATTTGATCAACAGTAATGTAGCAAGGATGGAAACTCATATTTTGGAGGGATGTTTCAATTGTGCACGTCTTCAGATTCCTTCCACTGTTGTTGTGTGCATCTGCTGAGTAAATGGGAATACAAAAACACTGATGTATTTGGGTTAATGCCCATTTGCACACTGTGCATGCAGAAATAACAGCCATGACTGCTGGTGTTTGTTTTAACTTTCCTGAAGGTTGCATTTAATATTTAAATTTTCACCAATCTTTTCTGTATCATTCAGGGGGAGTAATTTCTTCTCTAATCAATCATATGATCCTTCAAGTTGTCTCTTCAGTGTTGAGAATAGAAAATGAGGGGCTCATTTCTTTACTAAAGGGGAATTTTGAGTGCTATGTCTCTATTCTCCTGAAAGCAAAAGCCACAGGTGTATAAAGCACGCCTGTCCTCCACTGTATTTTGTGATGATCCAAAGAATAAGGGAGGTTTATTGATGGGAAAGCAGTTTGGAGGAAGAGATAGGATAAAACTGATCAGATATGAATGGTGCTGCAGGAGCTTTAGCAAACAAGCAGGAACAGAAAGAATACAGAAATGGAAGAGAGAGAGAACTTCTTAAAGATCATATTTCACAGTTCTTTATAGCTGGTTGTTCCCTGTTCTATATGTATTGGGGAAGGAAAAATATAAAAACTGCAAGTACAGCGATAAATACTTCTCTGTGGTGCAAATGACTTCATAAATACTGAACTTGCACTTGTGTTTTATCATCCTTTCACCAGGCACCCATGGTGTGCTATTTATAGCTGTGTAATTCACAGTAGACTGTCAGTTATCCTATAGGGAATTTCCTGGCTGTTGGTTGGAGGGCAGTGGAATTCCCAGCTGAATGGCAGCATTTGCTGTAACATTACGGCGCACTAGAAAATGTGATTTCATTGCAGGCTGCCTACGGCTGGGATGGAAATGTTAAGATAAGAGGGCACCAACAGCTTTTTAGCTTTCCTCTTTGGTGCCAAAACAGAGCTATAATGAGTGCAGGAAAAAACCTCCACTCTCTCTTCAGCAACATTTGCTTCAGTCACATTTTTGCTGTCCTTTATTGCTGGAAGTACGAACATGTGAGACACAGCCGAGGTGTAATGCTGTGGAAATATGAAGTTTTTCAGCTTGCAGAGCTTTATTGGCTCTGTTCTAGCCAGTTCAGAATATAAATAGATGAAGGCAAGATTTCTTCTGCCCCTCTCAGTGTACATATATCATTTTTAAGTCCATAGAATAACAGAACAGTTTGGGTTGGAAGGGATCTTAAAGATCATCTAGTTCCAACCCCTCTGCCTAAATCAGGTTGCTCAGGACCCCATCCAGCCTGGCCTTGAACACTTCCAGGGCATCACAATTTTTCTTGGCAACCAGTTAAAGTCCCTTACCACCCTCACAATAAAGAATTCCTTATATCTAATCTAACATGTCCTCTTTAAAGCCATTCTGCCTTGTCTTGCCACTCCATGCCCTTGTGAAAAGTCTCTTTCCAGCTCTTTTGAAGCCCTTTAGGTACTGGAAGGGGCTTCAAGGTTTCAACCTTCAAGGCTGAACAACCCCAGCTCTCTCAGCCTATCTCCACGAGAGAGGTGCTCCAGCAAGCGCACCTTGATGGGTCACGCTGAGCTTCTCGTCAGCCAGCAGCCCCATGTCCTTCTCCTCAGGGCTGCTCTCAACCCATTTCCACCCAGCCTGTGTTTGTGATCAGGACTGCCCTGACAAAGATGTATCTTTTTAAAACCTGTCAGCACAAGGATTAGCAAGCTACCCATGATATCCATGCAACAAGATCTCTTCTTTACCCGGCTCAATGTCTCTAGTAGGCCATTGATTTCTTCTATTTTGCCTGTGTTGAGCTCCAAATCTTAGTTTAATTTTACTTTTTGCTGCACAGAACCTTGAAGGAAGACATCTCTTCTTCATCTGGAGAGACAGAGTCTGGGATTCTACCACCAGCTAAGAGCAGAGTCCCTGGCTAAATACTCATTGCTGAATACTCACATCTGTTTTCCTTCCTGCTTTTCATGTGGTATTGTATAAGATAGCTTTCTCTCGTGTTCTGGGAGCATGTATCCACAGTACATCAATTTCCATCAACCTGTTCATCACATTTCACTATTCCTTAAAATGTGAAAATCAAAACTATTCACTAACATTCTGGTCTCAGTTTTGGCAATGACAAATGAATAATTAACTTTTCCTTTCCAACTTTCTTTTTTGATGCGTGATCACCCACCTAGAACTCCTAAATGCTTTTGTGGCTCCACAGGCCCTGCTCTGTAGACCTGCACTGCAGCCCTTGCTCATGGAGACACACTGTAACAGTTCAAAAAGAAATGTTTAAAAAAATGGCAATCGAGATCCCTGGTTTTGCCTGCTCTGCAATGGAGATCTAGAAATTTGCCTATTTTTATTGAATTTACTAACAGGTATTTTTACTGGCTCAATGAATGTGTCATCCCAATCTCATGAAAAAGGACAGTTAATCTCTCCATTTAATGATTTCACATTAGGGACTGCTTTTTGAGATTGGGTTGTTGTCTAATCTGTTTAAACTGGAATTTATTATCAGTGTAATGTTCTAATATTTTCATCAGATTGTTCTGTGCTCAGTCACATGTATTGTAGAAATCTAAGCACATTATATCTCTCCTGTCTCCTTTATCAGCTGAACTTGTAGTGTGCTGAAGGATGTAAGCAGGGTTATGTGGCATGATTTGTTTCTCAAGAGACACTGTTGAGAGGCAGCACTTATATCCCTGTTTCTTACCTCTCTCTTAGATGAATGAAGGCTCAGTCACGTTTTCCATTAATTTATTAGGGGTTATAGAAGGGGGTTTCGTTACTTGGGTTATCCCTGCTCACTTTCTGAAGATTACGATGTGTTAGTTTCTCCATTCTGGACTGTACCTGTTTCATACACTGAAAATAGACAGCAGCTCTGCACAATGCTCTGAGCCAACTTTTTTTACTTCAGGTGCAAGCTATTTTGCTTTGCCAAAGAATTTTCTTTCTTATAGTCATGGTATAACACACTCTTGAGTAACTTATGGACTGGATAATACTTTGTCATGCTAAAGTGATAAGTGTTCTGCTTCTTTCAAAATGGGGAATAGAACAAGTTTTTGAATACATTTGACTTCTCTGCATCATTGCATATGTGACTGCTTACCTACTTTTTTTAGTGTTTTTTTTCTCCCTAATACATTAGAGTATTTTTTATCCCTGCAAGCCATTCTTTTAACCCAAATATAAATTTCTTCAATTTTCTGCATTTGAGAAACCACACAAATTAAGTATTACCCTTTCCTTTATACATGTAACATGTCAAACAGACAGATTGTAGCACCAGTGCTTCTATTTCTGTCTCTATTTCCATATAACTCACTTGCAGTAATAAATCCAGCTGTTCCCTTTATTGTGCTCTAAAATCAGCGTTGGCCAAAGATGTTTTCAGAATTGTGGTATCAATCCTTTTTGGCCTTTTTGGTACCTATTTGCAGTGTTTTTTCCTGACTTTCACACTAATTTTTTTTCTATACATATACATTCCAGCTGGTAACAGTATTCCTCCTTTTCTTGTCATGTGGTTTGAGGAAGGCTCATGGTTGTGTTGCTGGTTTCTTGCTGGTTTTTCTCCTTCTGGAATGCTGATTTTTTGTGTCTCAGGTCTACTGCAGCATGAGGGAAAATGAATTTGCATCGACTCCTATCAAATGTGATGCTCCTGCTCAGGCCCAGAATCCTGGCATTGAAATGGATACTGCTGAAACTTTTCCTTAACAGCCTTTGGTGCTTTTGTTCCATTCACTTCTGAATGGGGTCTGTCTGTTTAAAATCTTCTGCTTTAACTGGCTGCTGCCTCCCTGTGTGCTCTAAGCAATGGTCAGCCAACCATCAGCCCTTCCTGCTCTGACATTGTCATTCTTAGATGCCCTTCTCACTTTTGGAGCAGAGCATTTCACAGAAATAATGTCCTGCCATGTATTAAAGTTCAGTGCTTTGCTTCCAGTATTTCCTGCTCTCATTGGTTTTCACAACAAGGGAAGTTTCAAAGCCATCACGTGAATTTTCCCTGCTCCATGACAATGTCCCAGAAGTCTTCTGTAACCCTAAAGTTCCTCAAGATACCATGACCCCATCTTACAACAATTCCAGCTTTTCCCCCCCACCTTAAAATTTAATGCCTCAGTTGAGTCGAATAAAAGCTTGCCCAGAATATTTTAGATATTATCTATTATATAATGTATACATCAAATTATATGATTTAGATGTTATTATTAGATACTTGGAACTGTCTTATTCCCATCTTTAACACACTTGACTGTACATCTCAAAGGAATATATTCACTGTTGTCTGCTATGAAGCTTTGCTACTCCAAAGTTAAATGTCTAAAGAGCAACTAGAAATAATTGCATGTAATTATAACCAGTAGTCAAGAAATAAATTAAAAAAAACCAAACAAACAAAAAAAACACAAACAAAACCAACCAAACAAACAAAAAAACAAAAAAAAACAAAGAGAGAAATTAACTTCAAACAGGACATAAACAGCAGCAAAGACATGTCCAGGACACAGTAGAAATGTGGCCCTTGGTCTACTCAGTAACTTTATTTTAAAATTTGCTTTTGCCAATAAATTATCCACTTACATTTCTCTTCCTGCTTCTTCCTTCTTTTCCTGTGTTCATTTTTTATTGATTTCTATATCTTTCAACATTTTTTCCCCATTTTACCTTAATAAATTTTCCCAATTCCCAGGGCAGGCAAGTTTTATTAGTTCTTCTCTATGTTCACTATTTGAGCATGTTATAACGGCATCCCAAATCCTCCATCTGTTTGTAGCCTTTAGTCTTTCAGGATTGCCTCCATATCTGGTTGTATACATCATACAGAGCATTGCAAAAACCTTCCAGATGGAGGACAGTAGATACTACAACTTTTTTAAGTTGAAAAGCTCTCAGTCAGGCTGTGAGCAGTGTTTCCATATCCAAACCTTGGGGGCAGATATCTACCTTCTCTGGATTTCCATGCCAAGATTTCTGCATAAATGAAAGAAGACTGATTATACTTTTTATGATTACTATAACTTTAGTAGCAAGAAGGTTCTGGAAGTGGGCTCTGAAAGCTGTTTCTGTCAATAAAAGAAACTCCTTCAAAAAAGGAAGAATTAAAAGCAAATTTAAAATAATGAAGAAACTTTTCACTCACAAAATGCAGAAAGCACCAATCTAATCACCTGAAAAGCAGAAAACAGTTTGCAAAGTGTAGTCAATTAAAAATTTTCTTAGGTTTTAGTGTGATAAATATCTGATGTCCTTAAATTCAAAACCTGGTATTTGCAGGGAAGAATTCCTATAACCACTAAGTTTAAAACTATTCATAAGGATATGCTGAATTTTTAAGACTTGATTAAGGTCACAATCAAATATTGGTTTTGCAATTTGATGATTTCACTCTGTGACTCCTGAGCTCAAGTTGTATCTCTTGAATATTTTTTCTGTCCTCTGTCCACCTCTTTTCTGATTCAGCTGAAATACACAGGTCTGGTGTCATTCTGTCTTCCCTTGAGCTTCATAAATATAGCTAGAGGTGCCCCTTTTACTCTGAGGATATGTATCCTATGAATTTAAATCACAAACACTACAGGCAGATTGTCCAAAGGCACATTCACCTTGGACCACTCCCGTCCCACAGAGGACTAGGCATCTGCCGTGGCTGAAATTGGATGGAAGTGATCCAGAACTTGAGGTTACCCAACCCAGAGATGTGGAGAATTAGCAAGAGCAATTCTGTTCCTTTTGTTGTGTCAATGTGTTCCAAAGCAATTCCACCAGAGGAACATCATGTTGGGACCTTTCTGGCTTTGCACTGCTCTGGAATTTGATTTGAGGATGTTGGCTATCTGACTCCTCAAGCTTTATCAGCGTCTGTTCTGTATTTAGAGAGGTTGCCTCAGCTCTCCTTCATGGCAAGGCAAGTCTCTTATTTACACAGCAGTCAAGCTGATCTGATTGCTGAAATAAGAAAAATCTATCTATGCAAAAACTGCAGGGGAAGGGATTTGCTCTGTTAATGAGGATATTAATTATTTGCTGACCAGCACAGTAGAACCCTTGGTGCAACCAGAGTTGAAGCCTCCTTGTAAAAAGCTGTTCTGTGGACATGCAAGGAAATGCTGTCTGAGTTCTGAGGGATGTAGGACATAGAAGGCACGTGCATATGCACACGTGGGGAGGTGGGAGAGTGAAAGAGTGATTGGAAAGAAGAGATGCAAAATATGGGAAAGGCACTCTGGGAGTAACTGAACACCTGATGTTTGGCTTGCATTTTGAGGGCAGTAACTCGGGAAGGGTATCTGGTTGTGAGGGGCCAGCTAAGGCAAGCGAAGGAGCCAGTGAAGAGGCACAGATGATAAGAGGAAATGCAGATAAAAGAGAGCATTTTGGTGACGTTATGCAAGCAATTGTGGCAAGATGAGGGCTCGGCACATACGTGCTTTGGAGAAGTTTGTGCAGTGAAGCTATTTGTGAGGAGAGAGTAGAATCTAATTTGTTTGAACTCTACCATCTGTGGTGTAATTGCCTTATTGCCAGTGGGATTTATATGAGTAAATGAACACTAGAAAGAGGAAGAATACTAATAGTAGGGTTTAATTTTATATAGGACTGTCTCTGCTCATCTGTGTAAAGAATATGAAAATAAGTCAATTCAAAACTATTTTATATAGGGTTATCTCACTTCAGCTGTGAAAATTATATAGAAAATAGGTCAATTACTACAAAACTTCTACTAAGGAGGAATAAACGCACTATCATAAAGGGAATCTGATTGCTCTCTAATTGCAAAGAATAAAAAATCATGTCAATTCTAAGATACATCTTCAAGAGAACAAAAATAAAATTGGAAGCTGACATCTTTCTTCTACAAATAGTTTCCTGAAAACTGCTGGTTTGACAGGCTTCCAAACTGACATCTTCTATTTATACATAAACCCATTGCAAGTTTTTTTTCCCCAGCTGATATTTGGTAACAAGGCACTTAGCAGATGGTATGCCAAGTTGGATCGCTTCTTTTGTGATACTGAAGTGTGTTTTTTAAGCCCCTTTCCTACTGAAACTGGTCTATAACAGCTACCACTGTGGTTACAGGGACACTCCTTCACCTTCACAAACCATGCCAACTAATGTCAGGCAGATGTTGATGAAAGGCAAAGAGAGTTTCAGGTTGTACAGAGAATTTGACTGTTTCACATAGACTGAGGCACTTGGAATGTGTGTGCATAGGGCCAGAACAGTTCTCCTTTGATGACAGACTGATAACCCTGATATGCTTCACCCACAAAAGGCCTAACAGTGTTCTCCCACAGCTGGCCTTCAGCAAAGCAGCAGAGCAGACAGTGTAGAAATTACAGGTCCCTGCTTTGTAACAACCCTGCTGCTGTGATTACGACTGATAAAAGGAGACAAAGAGGTTGGAATAGAAAAACTTTATCAACTGGGCTTGTGTATTAGACAATGTCCTACTCCTCTTCTTCAGCTTCAGCCACTTCCTGCATTTGATCTGGGCACTAGAATGAGCTGAGATGGCTGTGCTGTCACCACGGTACACTGAGAAACTTAGCAGGGCTTTGGAGCTGGCTCAAGGTCAGACGAATTTTCTTACGGAAGTTGTGTTGCAGTGGCAGTGAGGGATGGGAAGGGTTTGTGCCCTCCTTAGTGGACTTGGAGACTGAGCAATGTGTCTTAGGCAGGCTTATATACTGAAAAATTGCTAATCTGCTGTCATTACCTTAAGTAACTGATGATTAGCATCCATTTGAATGTTCCATTGCAATAGAACTTTTCACAGGTTTTGTGTTTGTTTTGTTTCAGGCTCCTGATGAGACACAGAGTGCTACTTGTCTGTGGTTGAGACAGACGACAATAAAGGAAAAGCAGAGACACAACAATGCCTTGCTTGTGGAAACCACAGGATAAGAGCTCTTCTTCAATTTACTGCTGCTGCCCAGTTTATTTCACAAGGGAGTAAATGTTACAGTGTTTGCCCACATAACTGGTAAATAAACAAGGCTTGATCCACTTGCTCTTTTGTAGGAGTTTTGGCTGTTCACATAGAGCCAGCAGAACCCATGAGACACGAGCACTTCTCTGAAACAGGTATGAGAGACCAGGACCACCCTAGGACAGCTCAAATGTCTTTAAATTCTTCCTTATATCTGTGGTGTCAGTGCAGTTTCTTACAAATAGTTTCTTAATGTACTAATATTGTGATCAAATCAAATTTTTTTAGAGTTCTGTTCCTGCTTTATCCAAGTAATGGCATAATAGATGAGGATTTTAAAGCCAAACCCACTGACATTAAGTCAAATTATAAATTGAGATCCTAACTGACTCAAGTTCCTCCAAGAAAGGTTAATTCAAACTGACTGGCAATCATTAATATTCAGTTCTTACTGTTGCCTTAGCAGGACCTGGTCATAAATCTATCTTAATCAGAGTCTTCCTGGAAAATGGACAATGGGCTCTGATGACTAATATCCTGGCTGAAATTTCATGGGAGATTTTGCTAAGTATTTAGGGAATTAAGTTTTTTGATAGTCCTGCACTGAATGCTCGTCTATACGTGTTGCCATTAAACAAAAATAAAAAAGAGAAAAAATCTACTGAAACGATGGCTTCGTAACATCATGCTTGGAGCAAAATATTATTTCTGAGGTTTTTTATGTGGGTGGTTCCTTCTATGATGAAGTAAGGTTTGTTCAGAAAACCGACTGTGCTTAGTGCAAACATAAAGGTTGGGGAAAGCCAGCAAGTATCAGAAACCTGACAATTCCTGCTGAAACTTGTCATCTGTCTTGCAGCAGATAAATACAATAGGACATTCTGACACAGGAATAGTCTAGCATATTTTTCAGCCCACACGTCCAAGTATATAGGGCTGGTGTCTCAACAACTCCTCATTTTCTGGTTTCTGCTAAATGCTGTGTTTGTGGGAAAAAATAACAATTTCTCTGTAGTCTTAATTCTGGTGCTTAGCCCTGATGCAAATAGATATGGAAAGCCTTTTGTTACCATGAATGTCAACTCATTTGGGAGGAAATCTCTTAAAACAATTAAAGTAATTACTCTTAGCCTGAATGAATGTTGAACAGACTTCAGAAGGAGCCTTGGTGTGGGATACAACTGCCTGTTTCTGTCCAGATACATCTCACATCAGGACAACTCCCATTTGTGTGTCTTCCCACTATATGAGGTCATGGAGTCAGAACTAGAAATAATCTCAGTCCCTGCATCCTCTTAAATTTCAGTATTGCTCATTACAGCACTGTTACTTGCCTTTCTTTCTTTTCTTTTCTTTTCTTTCTTTTCTTTTCTTTCTTTCTTTCTTTCTTTCTTTCTTTCTTTCTTTCTTTCTTTCTTTCTTTCTTTCTTTCTTTCTTTCTTTCTTGCTTTCTTTCTTTCTTTCTTTCTTTCTTTCTTTCTTTCCTTCTTTCTTTCTTTCCTCTCCCTCTTTCTCTCTTTCTCTTTTTGTCTCTTTCTTTCCTCTCCCTCTTCTTCCGTTTGGGGTGAAAAAAATATTCTTTTGGTACCCAAGACAAAGTTCAAGGTCACTGCACTTACCCTAAGGAATGACCCAGAATTGTGGTCAAGTCTTCTGTTATCACCATTCCTATTTCCATTTGAATCCTGCTCAGTTTTGTGCTATGCTTTTGCTCCAGCAATATTTGGTAGTGTCAGTAGTGGCTTCCTGTTCATCAGCAGATGAAGATTGGGTGAAGATGAAGGTCTGTGGTTAACTAACTTTCTGCATAATTCATACTAAAAGTATAAAAATAAATTCAGCTGCCAAGGGCCCAAAACAGGAATTAATATCTCATTTACATATTTACAAATAACAGGAGGGACTGAATATTAACTCTAAATATAAGAAATTTTCCATCATATGAGGACTTTAAGACTAGCTTTAAAACTAGAAAGAAAAAAAGTTTAAGATATAGACATATACCTTTTTACACAATCTTAGCAATTTGGGAAAACATATTTTTTGTACTGATAAACTGGTGCAAAATCTATTTGAAGAGACTGGCATTTCTGTACAGTTACCACCAGTGTTTCAACTGAAATTCCTAGACTGTGAATCTGCTTGCATTTGTTCAACTGAAACATTCTCCTGCTGAGAACTGTGAAGCTTCATTTCCTTTAAAATTTTCCAGGGACAGGATGTCAGTCTAGGCAGAATGCCCTAAGGGATATCCAGAGGAACCCCAAACAATGCATTTTAAAAGGCTTGTCATAATAACTGTAATTTTACAGCTCTTACAAAAAAAATTTATCGGGGAAACTTTCTTGTAGAAAATGTGATTGATACTTTGACTATTTTTTTTTCTTTCTCAGAATGAGAAAAAATATCGAAACGTTTCCAGTGAAGAGATTTTTTTTTTCATTAAATACATCACTATCAGTGTAATAAAAAGGTCCAGTTGTTGATTATATGCTACAGAGTGGATTTCAGGAGCAAAATACTATTTTTGCCCACAGTGGATGTTTATATCTTAGTGCTAAAGACTGCCATTGGCTGTTTTGTTACAGATTTGAGGGAAAAATGGTGACTATACCATCTGAAATGGCTGACAGGCATGAGATGTGATGTCTTCGTATTTGCTACAGGGAAGTTTTCTGTTTATTCCAGGGTCAAGAATCCTCTTTTATGGTGGACATGTTAACCAGGATTCTGGAAAACCTTGTTTAATCACTCACCTATCCCAAGCTGTGACAACTGGAGCAAATTATTTATATGGGAAATCACCCCCACCTCATTTTAGCATCTTCCTGAGGTGCCTGCGATGGAAGACGTGATATTCTGTGTCATCCCTGTAGGCAACAGTGAGGGACAAAGGGGATTCAGGAGGAACCTGAACCCAGCTAAGATCTGATTTTGGGATGTACCTGCACCTCTCTATTGTCCCCTCTGCTCTCCACTTAAAAAGAGCAAATCTAGCCCTTTATATCTTGGTTTTTCACATGCAGAAGGAAAGCATTTCTATTCTTTCATCTGTTCTGCTATTACAGGCTGTTTCCCCAGGTTTTTGTAACTCAAAACTCCTGTCTCTGAACTTAGGCAGCAATTTGCCTTATGGAAATATCTGAAAACAAGAAAAAGGCATGTTCATACGAGTAACATTAATCTCTAAGTCATGCCATTAGAATTACTAAGAGAAGTCTCAAAAATAGTCACTTGGAACCACTGGCTGCCTAAGGAAAATCTAACACTCTCCATTCCTTTCAGTCTGGAAAGCCAACCCTTTGCATTTATTTACACGTCCATGTTAAACTGATTGCCCTTCCTGTGTGCAGCTTAGGGATTATATTCATCATCTGATCCTGATGGTAGATCCGTGCACTGCCAGCAATGACATCGGTTACTTCAGTGCTTCTACTAATGATAAATTTAGCCAGCTAAAAGGATGAGGTATGTGCCTTCAGGTTGATGCTAAATTGAAATTACCACTTAGCCTGCGATGAATTGCCTACGTTTTTATTAATAGGCTAAATTCCAGATCTGACCTTTCCAAAATTGCTGAATTACTAAATCCTGGGACAGACATCAGAGTTCCTCTCACAAGGAGAAGTGTATTATGCAAACATGTAAGGTCACCTAGAGAAGAGCCCAGCTCTGGGTACCAGGTAATCTGTACACACAGGTGTTAGCCAAGGTGCAGTATTGATCCATAGCTGTGGTTTATAGCTGCAGGATTATGCTCCTCCACTTCCCTGTCCCTCTGGGGGAGGAACATGTGGTCCTGCACCGTCTCTTCTTGATTCACCACCTCAATTAGCACTACTTTCCATTTCTAGAATCCCCCACTGTAAACTCTGCACTGTTACACTCAGAACACAGGAATGCCCATCCTGGCTGGTCTCTGCTAAATGATGCTGAACTGTGGATATATCCTCAGTCAGGTCAGAGGTCTTTGTTTGCTGCTTCCAGCCCCCAGAAAACAAATTAAAGCACTTATTCTGTCCATTGTTTACATACTGTGTAGAATTCACAGAACCAAAAAATAGTTGAGGTTGGAAGACACCTCTGGAGGTGACCTGATCCAGCCCCTGCTCAGTGCATGGTCAGCTCCAAGCATTGCCTGGGGCTGCTTGGGGCTGTGTTCAGTGGGGTTTGGGTGTCTCCGAGGATGGAGACTCACAGGATCTCTGGGTAACCTTCATTACCCTCACACCATCACCCTTTTCCCCTACATTTTAGTGAAACATGGGTGACTTTTAACATTTCTATGTAAGAGAAGGCACTCTAAGCACAGCTTCCCATGCTTCCCTGCAGAGATGCTGTTTTCAAGGGCTAAATATATTCTTACACAAGAAATAAAAGACAAAGAATAAGAAATGGTTAATGAATTAAGGTATTATTAACCCCTGTCATTAGCTAGTCAGGTTGGTATTCCCTGTACGACTGCTGTATTCAGTTAAAAAGAGCTGGATTTTGCTCTGGTTCTGATGTGGTCTGGAATTAAGGTGGCATAAAACTACAAAACAACATAGCTGGGTGAAATCTCTGATAAAAATAAACACCCATATCCCACATGGCATCTACTACTCATCCAGTTTCGGCCACAAGTGAAGAACTCTGGAGATAAACAAATATTGGATGACTACTTGCAATATTTGCTGAGTATTAAGGAAGCTGCAATGTGTTCATGATGAAATTGGAAATGCAGGTGAAGGTAAATGCTTGTAATCCTGCTGATGTGGGCTGAAAATGAAACTGTTTCCTAAAGAGGGGTGAAAGTCGCGAGAAAAATAAAAACTTCACTGTGTCAGCACAGAGAAAGGGATTGCATAAAAACTACCAATGGACAAGGCTCAATTTTCATTTTTTATTTTACCAAAAAAAGAGGAATTTGTGAAAAAGAAATTAAAAATTTGTATCATGAGTTGAAGTTAAAAATATGGCTGTAATAAGTAAGGAAAGTCTGGGGTGCCCACCTGTAGCTAAACACACTGGGGTGAGTTGGCTGCATGAGGAAGAGAAATCACTTCAGGCCTTGTTATGGAAAAGTTTTAGGTAAAACACATTAGGATTATCTGAGAAGTTTTTTCTGGGTAACAAAGCGCAGTCCCATTTCGGAGTGGTGTGGTGTTGGCTGCAGAATACAAGGTGCCAAGGCAAAAGGAAGAAAAGACGAGCCAGGAAAAGTGTCCGGTGAAGGACGGAGGCTGGTGAGGAAGGAGCGAAGAGCTGCGGCATTATGCACTAAGGCAGGTGCAGCACCAAGGATGCTCTTTATCCCAGTGTGGGCTGGACCAGGGACCTGAGAGCATCCAGGGGTCAGCAGAGTCCCGGGGTATGTGGGCTGGGAAACCTCCAGCTGCCTTCGCAGTTTCCCCATCTGAACATGATGAGAGAAGTGTGTTACCGTATTGTTGTATGGAAAGGAAAGCCTAGCTGGTTAGTTTGTCATTTTTATTTCTTTCTCTTCATTTTATCTCTTCCCTCAGGATGATACTCTACTTTTAAGAGTCTGAAGGAAGGAAATATCACTCACTGTCTGTGCAGAGACTTGGGGTTTTCTACATTTTTAAGTGCAGGCTCAGGGAGGTGTTTATTATCCACCCCCAGAAACTGAACCCAGCCCTGAGCACTGCCCTCCATGCTTAGCAGAATGGGTACATCCCACCAAACAGATGATTCCTCATGCATCAGTCTCCAAATTTATGTGTCAATCAGGGGCAGAGCTGGAAGACCCAGTTTACCAATAAAGCTGTATTTTTTTTTCTGGTTGCTGGAACACATGAAGTGAGACTGATCAACACAGCTCATGAAATCACGTGCAATCCAAAATAAATCTTTGAAAAAGGAAAATTTTTACCAAAAATCTCAATTTTCATTTCAACATTTCCAGGAGTCTTTTGAAAAGTGAAAACAAGCATCAAAAAGGAAAAGCAAAAGTTTTGCTTTGTACAACCTGATGCCAAGTCAGTGCTTCAGCAAGAGAGGCAGGATAAGATCAATTATTTCCATTTCACTGCACTCGGCTGACATCACTGGGGGTGCAGTGCCAAACAATCCCAAGCTACATTTTCATCAGCAATTCACTATGATTCATTGGTCACTGCCTTTAGACACTGTGTTTTGTTCCTCAGATTTATTTTAGAAAAGATGATGCTAATTCTGGCTGGATAAGGACTCACTAAATGAAGCTGGGCTTTGCCATAACCTGTAGCCATGATTCTGGCTGTGCTTTTGATACGTGAAACCAGCTCTTGGTGAGTGTCCAGGGAAGTGCTGCTGAGCTCACTCTGCAAGCAGGATGGAAATAGACTGAAGAGACTGGGACCATCCTTGGTTTTTCACAGCCTCATCTGTCCACGCTTGGATTTGTAAAACCTAAAATCAGTTGAGAATTCACAGATTTCTGTGAATTCTGTATTTTCTGTCCAAAGTGCTCACCACGAATGTCCAATGTGCTGCAGCCCCGTCTCTCTAGGGAACTGATCTCCCTAAGTTCTGCATGTCCCATGTCAATATTTCCTCTCCTCCCACAGCTCCCAGACTCATTTTGGTATCTGGCATGGCTGCAGCTTTAGATGCAGTGTTGGCTTCCTCAGATACCTCCAACCCTACAGCCTTTGCCTGTTATTTTGCCTTGCTAGTCTCCTTTGCAGACACTACAATAGACATCCCTACATCACCCTGCTCGTGAAATCTCCTTTTGGCATTACCTGAGACCCCACAGCTCCACCTGCCTCATCCTGGCCCTTACACTCCTGGGTTATGCCCTACATGAACAGGCAGTGCAGACCAACAGGAGCAGTTCCATAGAGTGACAGAGTTGGAGCTGAGGATGCAACAACCTCCACGTTTCAGAGGGTTTTGCCTTGGTCCAGGTCCAGCCTGGTCCAAGGGACTGCAAGTGTTTGGAGCATGCTAGCAGTATCTTGGAACTGCATTTTCTTGTTCAGTTTCACACATAAAAAATCCCATTTGGGCTCTCTCATTCCCTTTTCCAGTGCAGGATGACCAAGATGCTGAGGTAGATACTTCCTTAGAAGCCTTCCCAACACTCCTTTCTGAGAGAGGAATCAAGACTGAAACAAAGCCTTGTTCCTCTATGCAAACACTGCAGCATTTGTGCTATTTTTTAACTAGAAGGAAGCAAAAAGTTTAGTCCTTAGTAAGGAGAGACCTGAATGTGCTGTACAGAAGCTGTATTTGCTATTGAAAGCCCTGTATTTGTCATAAAGCTCTTATTCTCATTAAGGTAGGAGCTGCAGCTTATTGGAAAAGGCTCTTGATGCAAACACTCCAGACAGGGCTGTCCCCAGATCAAATGATATTTGTCATGAGGACAGCTGTGCAAAGGTTCAGAGTGAGGAAAAAAAATACATCAGAAGATAGATTACAAGGTCTGCTTTCAAGGGCAAATAATTAGGCAGAATTGTGCAGTTTAGCTTTATGCAAGACTCATTCTCTAGTCTCTATTCTTATTACAAACTAGAAGTCTTTGGGGGGGAGGGGGGAAGGGAATTTAATAAGCAGTTTCTGCAGCTCCTGCCACAGGAAGGAAACTTTGGCACAGGAAAGCATATACTGTTCCTTCCATATTTTCATATCACATGCAAATTTTACTGAGGAATACGGTTCTGTGCTGAGTGAGAAATAGATACCCCCAGTTGTGTTGTGAAATGATAACATTTTATTTCTGACATGAGATGCTGTATTAGGAAAAAGAACAGCTCAGGCAGACAGGCAGAACAATTCTGCTCATCAGCAAGTCACTGAAACACAAGAAAGTGGGGTAGTGTCCTTGAAGCCCAACTTGATGGGTTGTGCTCCTTGTCCTGACAATGGCCCCCTGAACTGGGGGCCTTCTCACAACCCATGAGCAGGAGACAATAACCGTACAAAGAATTTGAACGGGTTTTTATCGTCATTGTTGGGGGCACCTCAGGATGTGATTTATCTTATCCAAAGAGTCAACAGACTCATCCCCAGATGCAGCAGTTTTGCACTGCAGGCCCCAGAAGATGGGTGAATGTCCCATTTGAGGCTGCTGCCCCACATCAGAGGGGTGATGTTAGGACAGACTCCCCCCACCTCCAGAGGAAAGGGGGATGTAGGCACTGCACAAAACCCTAAGAATCATCCATCACTTGTCTTTGGTCCTAATCTGTGAAGCCTCTTTCTCTGTCTGTTTGCTTGATGAGGCTCATTAGGGGCTAGTTGAAGGCTGCCAGCTCAGACTGCTGAGCAGGCTCTCAGCTGTGCTGAAGAGGCTCCATTCCAGCCAGCACTCCACGCACACACCGAGGCCGGATGTTTGCTTCCTTTCATGATGGTTTTCTTTGTCTACTTGATTGTGGACTTGATTTTTACGAGTGCTATAAAAAATTCCAACATTCTTAGTCTCAGCTGGATTCTTGCAGCTGTGGGGAGAGGAGGAGTCAGGGAAGCAAAGACTCCATGTTTTCAAGAGCCAAAAGCTCCTAATCCATAATTTGTGCTGATTGCTGTCTGATACTTAAGGAAGGAGTTAATTAAGGCTCCAACTCCATTCTCTTCCTTCTACAGTACTGAACAGCTATTTTTATTTGTGGTCTACCTGTTTAATGTCCCATTTGTGTTTGCCATAAAGACACACCTCATTGTCTTTCCCAATAGGAAGCCAAGGACTCTTTCTTTTGGTACTCAAAAATAAAGAGGTTTAACTTCAGAGTTATAATGTCAAGTGCTTAAAGGGCAAGGAACATATGGAGCCCAGTATCCAGTCCCCTTTAGAGGCAGTAGGTGCATCCACATACACACAGTAGTACAATGCAGAAGGAAAATTTACATGGGTATGTATATTCAGGTGCCTTCGCTCCTCACAGCAGCTTTCCTGAAGCAAAAGGATGCCAAAATTTGGCTGCAGCTTTGAATTATAGAGGACGTAATTTCCCTGGTGGGAAATTATAACCCTTTCTCTTCAGCCTCCTCCTCTTCCTTTCTCTCCTGCACCCTCTCCACCATCTTTTGTAGAGCTTCTAATTTCTGGCTTATTCTCCAGCTGTTTTTCTATTTCTGTTCACCCTCCTTCTTCCAGGCCTTCACTTGCACCTCTGTCCCACCCTTTACTTTGCTGTTACTTTGCATCTCACTCCCAGTTGCCGTTGCCCCCATTCTGTGCCGGATCCAGGCTTCCTTCTCCACTCTCCTCTCTGTCAGGCTGCCAGCTGCAGGAAGCACTAAAAGCATGGGAGAGGCAACTTCATCTTCTCAGTCCTGGAGCTCGTCATGTGCAGAGCCTCTGAAGGAGCAATAACCACAGGTGAAAGTCGTGCTTTGCTCTAAGATGCTCTGTACAGAGTAGGTTCAATCAGCAGATAGGGACAACCCCTGCAGTAGGCCCAAACATCCTTTGCCACAAAAAACCGCAGCTTTAAATCACCCCTAATAAAGAAGATCATCCTAATAAGAACTGGACGTTTAAACCATGGCTGATTTAGCTTGGATTTTCATGGGAAGGATAAAAAGTGTATTCACAGTGTTCGATAGGATCCCTCCCAAAATCACACGCACCCCGAATTTTGAATTCTGCAAGAATTCTCGGTGAAACTGTTGTCACATTTGGTTGGGTTTCTCTTTTTTTTAAATTTTTTTTTTCATACGAAAAATCCCGTATTACTCTCTCTTTACTTTGGAAACACTTGAATTATTTTTACTGAGCCTTCTGTAGAAAAATCAGCTCAAGGGTCACACTTTTTCAGGAATGGGGAAATATCAGCAAAAACCAGCAGTTCTGGCAATCCCTTTAATGCTGGAAAAGCAAGTCTTTTTTTCAGCAGACAGTAGCTGTGGCTCTCTTTATGCCTTGCCACAATGTACAACGAAATCCTGATTTCCCTGAAAGCACATGACTCCTCACATATAAACACATATAAACAAATTTTTCTAAAAATTAAATTGGTATCTGTATCTTGCTTGTGTAAGAAAACATGAAAACATTAGCTCAGAGAAGATGGGCCCAAACCTTCTGAACCCCTTTGGAGAAGACAGGTACAATAGCTGGTCCCACCTGACTTGGAGGAGCAAAGAAACTGTAACTTCTTTGATATTTGGATTTCATTATGTGGCAGCTGGTAGAGTCCTCTGAAATGAGTTTTTCCTAAAAATATAATAAAGTAAACTGGAACATAAATAGAAACCATGAAAAAATATAAATCTGAAGGCATTGAAAGTGCCAATACATTAAATTTTCAATTTAATCAAAGTCACGGGTCATTTAATGCAATATTAAGAAAAAATATTGAGAAATGAAATCATGGCAGTTTCTTACGCTGCAGTTTGTCTAAAAGACTCCAATTATATTGACTTTCTGTAGATCTCAACTTTTTTTAAACAAGCTGACCCACCCAATCCAAGGCTTGTGGGGCTGTTTGGTCACTGTTTAAAAAAACCCCATGGTTAATAGAGATGTTTGCCTGTGCTTGCAGTGTGTGTGGAGTCCAAAGAATTGTATGGCTCCCAGGAATAAACCTCCTTTGGCATGACCTGAATCTAAACCTCATTAAACTCAATATATTTCTGCTGATTTTGGTATCTGTAATATTGGCTATAAGTGAATTAAGCTCTGAGGATTGTAACAGCAAATGTTTGACCCCAATGTTATGGCACGGGATTCTTGTGAGCACTCATGAAATGCTTGGGATCAGGAATGGGCTTCACTCTTCTGATTCCCCCCACTTTACAATTTGTTGCCAGGTCTTCTGTGTAAAAGTGCTCAAAAACTTGAAATCATATTTTGATGCTGTGGTAGGAAATAGGGAAAAGTATAAACTTTCTGTAAGACCTAACTACTAGTTAGGGAAAAAAAAGGAGAGTAAATGTGATGGTTCGTATGAGTTTGGACTCTGCTAAACAGGAACACAGCTGCACCTGGATTTTAAATGGGAAGGATGTACAGAAGATGACTCCTGCCCCATGTGACATTCTTTATATTTATAGTCATAAAAAAGAATTATCATAGAATTAATTGTGTTGTAAGGGAACATTTAATTCCAATCCCTTGACATGGGCAGGGACAACTTCCACTAGACCACGTTGCTCCAAGCCCCATCCAACCTGACCTTAAACATCTTCAAGGATGGGGCATTCACAGGTTATGCTTTTTTTTTGTTTGCCCCCAACAGCAGCATTCAAAACACCTCCCTACAGTGTTTGTTCCACGTCCGCCTGGGCCAAGCCACACTTGCACCCTGCACAGAAGTTCTGTGTGGAGGCAGCTGCCTGCAGAAGCCCTTGCTCCAGCTTACTCTGGGCTTTGTTTTCCACTTAGATGGGAAAGTCTTGTATCTGCTTACTTCATCTAAAGCCAAACTCAGAATGCATCTGATTCTGCCTGCTATCAGGGTAACTACTGTGGCTCTGAGGCTGTCACATCAGAAATCATCCATCCACACTGCTGATCCTTTACACTGATGGAGAGTAATACACACTTCTTTCCCATATGTTCAACCTAACCATAGGTTTGCTGTTTCTGAGCAATCAATGAAACACAGATGATAGATAACTCTTTTCTGTTTCATTATTTTCCAGGTTTATCTCTCCAAGCCTGGCTGCACACTGTAAATGGCAAACACAGCCACAGTACTAGTCAGCAGTGCAATGTGATGGTTCTGTCCTCCACCATAGAATTTAAAACTTGCTTTCACCCTTGGCAAGTCTCTCAATTAAAATCCCAATCACAGCTTTTCTTGGGATTATGGATATCATAAGCCCAAGGGGAGAAACATAGTTTTCTACTAAAAAATCAGGTGGTGCTTCATCTCTACCCAATATAATAGTCATGCAGAAACAAATGCATTAAAAGAAACTTGTGTTTCTTAGAATGAGGAAATTCAGAGCTTGCAAAGGTGCCAGTCTGTATTTTCAGTTCAAGAGGATAAAGGAACTGGACATGTAAAAATAATTTTCTTGCAAATTGTACCAAGATCACTTTAAGCGTCTAAATAATTACAATCACAATGACATTATTTTTGGGCCTTTAAGGAAAAAAATAAGGTTATGTTAGAATTAAGTGCAACAGAAATACTTTTTCTTTCATATTTTTGAATATTTTGATGTGATTTGTCACTGTGTTTACATTTAGATGTTTTGTGGATCAAGACATGCTGGAGGAGTTAGTTTTCACTTATATGAAAATTCAGGCAAGATATTAATTTTGTTCTGTAGCCTTTTTTAAGCCTAGGTTTTAACATTCTAGATCAACTGCCTCCCTGAGACAGGTGAACATCTGCCAGTAGCACCACAAGCAGCATTGGTGATTTTGAGTAGGGACTGGAATTGGAAGATTTGATGAAAATTATGAGGTTAAATAAAACAAAAAAACAAAATATAACAAACAAAAGAGTTGTTTTCATCTGTCCTATTTTCTTAGGTGTTCACATTTGCAAACTTTCCCATGCATCAGTAAAAGCTAGAAAAAAAATTTTCTCATGCATTAAAAAACAGAAGCTGTGTTTCCCATGTTCCAGGAGCTGGGACTGCAGAAAGGACAACAGAATAAATTCTGGGAATTGCAATGTTCTGTAACAGAAATAGGTGGTGAGAGCTGAAATAGCATCGCATTCTTTTGACTGCATAACTTGGATATTTAAATTATCTTGTTGCATTCTCTTCCTCTGAAAACTGAACCTTATGTAATTGAAAAACAATAATCTAATATCATAATAGACTTTTATCGTGGCCATTAGCTGGCACCTCCAGTGGAAATAAATGTCTATTATTAGTCCAATCTATCACAAGATCTTGCAGCATTTATGATATTCCCTTGGGTCATCATTGCACACACCTCCTCTAGTAAATTTTAAATTGTGACAAATAATGTCTTTTTCCTGTGAATGCCCCCTCTCTTCTATATCTATTTGTCTTCCAAAACATAGCAGATTTTTTATGCAGCAGGGAAAATGGTGGCTAATGAATGATAAAAAACCATCATTTATTCTAATAAAGCCAAGTTTTTGTTTCCTGTTTCAGTGTGGTTTAGACCTTGTTGACACAGAGACAGCATGACAAATACTTTATGAGCAGGATCCAGCAAACACACAGGGGTAGGATGATGCCATGATTAAAGGAGGTGTTAAAACTTAGAGATAGATTCGAAGTCCAGCTGCCTTAAAGCAATGCTTACTCACACTGGAACAGGATTTCCAGAAGCCCTGGATAGGCCTGGCATGGGCACCCTTCTTCTTTCCTCCACCTTCCCCCCTGGCAAGGTGTCTCAGATGCCCTTCTGTGTCTCCTTAAAGGTCAGCTGGTCAGCAGCAGAAGCCCCTGGCAGTGCCCTCTCTGCCTCAGCTGCAGCCCCCAGCCTGCAACCTGCCAACAACAAAAGGACATTTGCCAAAGAGCTCTGAGCAAGTTATTCCCACCAGGAAAATCCCCTACAACTCCAGCTGCATCCGATTCCTCACAGTTAGAGCAGAAGTTTAACATCCCTCCCACCTTGCTTCCTTCAAGATCTTCCCACCAGGTCCAGCAAAGGCATTATGACACCTGGCACCGGGAAAGGCTGGCTGCCTCCTCCCTGCCCAGCAGGACCCTCCTGCCAATCACCCTTCAGAGAATTACTGCTAATTGCAGCAAAGAGCTTCCTGCTCAGACTCCTGCCACTAAACAGACCACCCTCAGCACCGCAATCCTGTCACCTGGCAGTAAACCCACCTCTCCCTCCCAGCATCACCAGCTGACAAAATGGAATAAGGACACATAAGGCAAGCTGTGCTGTCGCCTGTGCATCACTAGCCCGATGCTCTCCGTCGGAGTTTTCAGTAAAGAGATGGGACTATCGCAGTTACACACGATTTATTACTTAAAATAACAAACAAGGCATCAGACTCAGCGGTCGTGAGGTTAAGTAATAAGTTGCCATGACAGAAGATAGTCACGGGTTTCAGGGTTACATGGCAATTTATAACTTTTTGGTCCAATCAGCAATTAACACGAAACTTTGTTTTGACTCGATAACCTATCACCTCCAGCACCCTCCACTGCAATGCATCTGCTCCTCCACCAATCAAGTGCCAGGTCATGTATGCACATGCACCTCTACCATAACATCTACTATAACATCCAAATTCCCAACTCAAACCACAAAATCACATCACTACACTCAAAACCCTTCACCAAACCACCCAACACACACTTCCACTTACAACCACAGGAACACAGGCCCACAACCCTCCGGCTCAAGATCCACATGTCCTCCCACCACACCAACCCCAGCTCTCTCCAAGGCTGCAAATCAAATCCACCACTGTCTTCAGAAGTTTTAACCTCTCAGTTTCCAACACTGTGCGTTTAAAGCAGGTTTTGTAAAAGCAGAACCCTTTCCCTGACAAAAATGTGGTGGGAACAGAGTTGTGGTATTGGTGAGGATATATAATAGGAGGATATTTACCTTGTAAAACATGGTGGCCACTCCTATATCAGGATATTAGGAAGAAATTTTTCACTGTGAGTGTGGTATGACACTGGAAAAGGTTTTCCAGAGAAGCTGTGGATGCCCCATCCCTGGGAGTGTGCAAGGCCAGGTTAGATAGACCTTTGAGGAACCTGGGATAGTGGAAGGTGTCCCTGCCCATGGCAGAGAGATTGGAACTGGATTACCTTTAAGGTCCCTTCCAACCTAAACCCATTCTAAGATTCTATGATTTTATAAGCAAAAATTTCTCCAGGCCAGTCCAAACCAACTCCATGCCAAGTCAAATGACAGTATAACTCTCAGCTGCTGAGAAATATGGAGAGAAAAACACTGGACCAGCAAGTGAAGACAGTGCATTGCCTTGCCCTCAGTGTATTAGTGAGTGCCTGCTCTGTGGGTTGAGCTTGGTGGGTTAAAAAGGAACTCACATGTTCCCTCACAGAATGAGAAATAATTCTTAATGCACCTGCATGTTATGCAAGAGTGAAGGCAAGTGGCAAACTAGCAGAAGCAAAATCCATTTTGTTATGACTTAGTTGGTGGGAGCAGGCTGGGAGTCAGCCAGAGGTTAAAGATGGATTTGCCTCTTTAATCTGTTCAGCCTCAGTGGCAGCGTTTGATCAGGAGCCGTTCACTTCATGCTCTGCAGTGCCTGCCCTGCTGCAGGCTTTCTCCTCCTCCTCCTCCTCCTCTTGCTCCTCCTGCTCCTCATGCTCTCCCAACCCACCCAGCACCATCCTCTGAGCACATTCAGTGGCTCCTAAGAAAAAGCTCAATCTCATTTTCCTTTTCCTGCTGGTTTTGCTGTTTGTTCAATGTTCAGCAGTGAGGAGAAGGCCAAGGGGCAAGCTCCTTCCTTGCTGCTGCCTCACAAGCCTTTAGAGGAACCCAGTGCAATATCACAGACCAAATCCCACTGGCACAGCAGCCAGGCTCAGAAACCCTGCCTGGGCATCACTGTTTCCCTTCTCTCTGTGTGCCTTAGGTGCACTCAGGTGTGTTCCTGCACAGCATTCCCAGAGAAACCCCAGGCACAGCGACTGAATGCAACACTGACCTGAAAATAAAGCTGCTTCTGCTCAGCAACCTCCCTGTTCCCGCCCCTTCCTACTCTGGCTCCAAAGCCCTGACTGCAGAGGGTGAACATGGAAAAATGTAAACAATTCTGTGAGCAATTTTTACATTGCCATAAGTGCTGAAAGTGTCATCGACTGATCCGATGCTCTCGGAGAGTAATTTTTGTCTTAGAGGAACGCAATTCTTACACTTTCTTTCTCTTTCCACAACATTTCTATGACTCGATTTTCTGCAACAGCACTTTAATTCAGCCAATTTAAACATTAACTTCTACACAGGATTGAATTATTTGCAGATGAAATAACACATACATTGCATTAGTTTTTTAGAAGACAGTGTGGATCCCAAATGATGCTTTTGTTCTAACAGGAATGTCAGCGCTCACTAAAAAGGTGAGTAGCCAGTAATAAAACTTAGCAAAATCTTAGGAGAACACTGCTACCGGTTTCTTAATTGTTTTCTCTAGTAAATAAAGTGCATGCCCATCATGATGTCAGATGCCTGATATGCTCTACCCTCAGGAAAGGCACAAGGACAATTAGTGGCTCAGTCTATGTTTCCTTATCATGTGTCAAAACAAGCAATTATGGTTTAAAGTAATTCTTTAATGGAATATCAGACATCCAGATACTGTCAGAACAAAAAAGGCAGAAATACAGAGTGGAAATAAAAGCTAATTGAAAAAAAAATTTGAGAAGGGATTTTTATATACTTTGAGGGAGGGAAAAAAGGCCAGGAAAATGCAAAGCAAACTGAGGATTTTGTGTCAGGTCTACATGGCTCATATTTGGTAACTGAGAGCTTATTCTCCATTATCACTCTGTAGTCCAGGGAAAGGCTAGATTTTCACTACAAGCAATTAAATTAATCCTCTTTTCTTTTTCTTTTTTTTTTTTTTTTGCACTTGTTCTTTGTTTCCTTAACTGCACAATGTCATTAATTGGTATCAACCCAAATTGCTTGTATCAGCTCATTCATCTGTAAAGGCCACCAGCTTTCAATCCAATTCCTCTTCATTCACTGTCCTGGTGCACTTATCTTTCAAGAATACACATTAATTTGTGCTCAGCTAATGTTTGGTTTTTGAAATATGTTTGGATGTGTGTGCAGTGTCAATATTTGATGAATTTAATCAGGAAATGCAAAGGTGGATTTACTGCCTGAATCATTAGACTTAGGGATTTTTTATTCATTAGGCATTTGTCCCCACACCACCTTTTAAAAAATACTTGGTCACCACACAGAGGTGATATAACATTGCTGATAGGATCATTTTATTTATTTTAACTCTTTAGCTAAGTCTGATGCTTCGATATCAGCTAAGTTCCTTGATCCAAAGCCATCAGGCCCATGGAATTTATAATCAGCTATCCCTACCCTCTCTAACCTCCTTAACTCCCAAAGACATTTTTCGCAGCTAAGGCTTTTTTATTGTTTAAAACAGGATGCTATAGGGAAAGGATCCTCTGTTTGTCAGTTTAGCTTCCATCAGGGTAAAGCTCAGCCACACAAAGATAATGCTCAAACTACTTAAAATCTTGGAAGTGATTTTGTTTAAATTCTTAGAGGCTCTTACATAGCTCAGCCTGCTTTAAATGTTTAGAGTAATTTAAACTTCCTATAGGCTCACGACTGAAACAGGCACATGTGTGCACTACTCATGGCATTTGTTCAAGGTCATTGGAAAAATTCACTTATTCTTAGTTTCCACATCTTTTGGCTCAGGTCCCTTGTCAAACAATAACCCCAGAGTAAAGTGATTAGAAGAACATGAGTAGAAACATGGTGAATAGTGCTTAAAATTCTTGAATCCATTAGTGTCTCACTTTAAAGAGCTGTATCTTGGAGGTACAATAAAAAAAGTTGGAGATCAGTAGAAGAATTGTGTCACTAAGTCTCTGCATCTGGTGGAAGGGTTCCTGCCCATAGTAGAGGGATTGGAACTAAATGATCTGTAACGTCCCTTCCAATCAAACCATTCTTTAATTCTGTAATTCTGTAATTCTATGACCTGAAAATCCTTTATGTGTACCAAAAAAAGGGGGAAAAAAGGTATAAGATCATAACTTCCAAATCTGAAGCTTCTCTTTTCAAAAAATACAGTTTTGAGCTGAAAATTTCTTGCAAGAACTTGTAGGGAAACCTGCAGGGAAACTGCCAGAACTTTGCCAGAACTCTTGGATGACCCTGCTTGAGCAGAGAGGTTGGACCAGTGACTCACAGTGTTCCCTTCTAGCCTTACCCATCCTGTGATTCTGTGATACTGTGAAATTGTCAGAATCTAAATTCTCAGGATTCCTTTCAAGCTGTTTTGTTCCTTTAAGAAAGTCTTGGCCTTCAAGTTAAAATCCAGTACAGGGAATTTGAATCTGAGTAGAATTTGCTGCAAGATGACAGAAACAACAGGAATCCTGAAACAGTAGGGTTTAATGAGAGGGTTTACTAGGAGACTCCAAATCCTGCAAATAATTGGTGTGTAACAGAGAGCATGTTCAGAAAATACGTTTTCATGTAATTTTATCATTTGTTCTGTTTATCTAAACAATGTAGCTAATCTTAGCAGCTCCTATGAGCTCTACAAATTTGTATCTTTCACCTTCAAAATATCAGAAAGCCATCAGATTTGAAGCCAAAGAGCAAATGTAAATATAACAGATGTAAATATTTCAGATGTAAATATTTCTGTCCATAACAATTTCAGGGCACCCCATGCCATGGGCTAAGAGCATTTTTCAGTGGAAGTCAAATCGAATGGTAGCTGCAGTTCTTGCAAGACATCCCCCTGCTTCCAGCTTTCAGTCTGGGATGGGACTGACCTTGTTCCTATTTTGAAGCATGTATGTTAGCTGACTGCTGCTATGCAGATGATGGCTGATAGAAGGAGGAGGAATGAGTAGGAAAAAGAACAGATTACAGAGAGAGAGAAATGTGCTGTTATTCTGTTCCTTGCTTTCCTCCGACATGCAAAGAGCAGCAGCGGAGCAGTAACAAATCATCTTTATCTTCTTGAACAAATAGCACCAAAACACTTGCAGATGTTCCTGAACTAAGGAGTGGCCCAGTCTCCAAAAAAATCTTGAAAAATCAAGGAATTCCTTCTTCAAATTTACATGTGTAACATTTTTTTATTTCAGTTTTAATTTCTTCTCTGAAGCCCTGGCATCCTGACTTCTTTTGAGGGTGTTTTTCTTGGTGATCCCTTTTATTCTTCCTGCCTGCAGAGTGTCTATCACCATGGAGGATCTCAGTGCATCCCTCCAGCTAAGCAGAACTCACCTACGAGACCTCTTGGAATTGGTGGGTCCTGGAGCATGACAGCATTGACAGCTGAGGTGGTGCTTGGGCCTTGGCAGTATTTAATTTATTAATGCAGATATAGCTACAGAGTCCAGCTTTGACAGCTACAGTCAGCAGCTCACCCTGGCTGGTGGCACCCATGGCCTGTGTGCAAGGCATGATGCTCCCACACTTACGGGTGTCGTTACCAGTGATCGCCCATGGCCCTCATGTACTCAGCCACTCAAACCTCTCTGCCAGCAGCAGGAGCCCTCCTGGACTCCTCTGAGCTTGCCAACTCCCACAAGCAAAAAGCTGTTTCATAAACTGCAAATCAGCAGTGGAGATTGCAGTCACAGTTTATCTGTGCTGCCTCAAATGTGTCACTCGCTGGGCTTTAGCAAGTGAACACCTCACATGGCTTAGTGAAAGTCAGCCAAACTTTCCCTGGTGGTGTTTAAGGGCTGGGTGGGCTCTGGGCAAGCTGGGCTAGTGGGAGGTGTCCCTGCCCTTGGCAGGGGAGTTGGAACTGGGTGGTCTTTAAGGTCCCTCCCAACCCAAACCATTCCACGATAAACCTGCCTGTTTCATACCAAGAAAGCCAGGACAAGCTCTTCATTTCCTCTCTCCTTCCCTCTCCTTGGAACTCTTGAAAAATATTTAGACATTATTTAAATCTAAAATAATTCAAGCGCCTCAGAGCAGCAATTCCTTGCCTCTTGTGGTATCTCAGAGCACAACTGTAGCACCTTCCAAGGTGGTGCTTCCACCGTGGGGAAAGGTGTCCCTACAGGATGGGACATTTCCGTGGCAACAGGCCATGGCTCTGGTCTGCCCCTCAAGAGCCCTCAGCAGAGAAACAAACAAGCCAGAGACCCAGCCAGGCTTTGGAGAGTTTGCTTTTCATTTTTCTTCTATTAGGGTGACAGGAGCAAAGAACAATTACAGCATTTTTAGTCCAGCTGACAAATTACATGCTAGCTCAATTTAGCCTAAGCACAATTTCCCAATCAAAGTCAAACCAAAACAACCAAACAGGCTTATGTTTTCTAAAATTCATTAATCCTGTTTGTCTTTTTCACCTCTGTAGATTACTATTATTATACCATGTCCTCAACTAAAGAAAAGAGCATGAGCGTTTTGGTTTTGTTTTATGGTTGTATTGGGTTTTTCCCCTCTTCAAAGAAGTCTACATTGCAAGGTTACAAATACTTAATTAGAGAATGGAAATTCCACTGACTGACCAAATGCAATTAAGCTATCCAGCTCATTTAAAAGCTGCATGTGAATTTAAATAAGGCTCAGCTTTGTGGAAGCTGCCTCCCTCTGATGGGCATTCTTGGTTTGGATCAAAAGAAAAAGAGACTAATTTCTTACTAATTTCTAATTTCTTACTAATTTCTTTCACTCACCTCTGCTGTTAATACAGATATCCAGTCACTGTCATTGCCAAACTACAGGGAAGTTTTTTTTTTCTTTTCTAAAACTGAAGAATGCCAAAACATATCACAGAGAGTGAAGGAAGAAGAGAGGTGGGATCTTAGACATGTTTTGCTCAAATCTGGTATTGATTCCCCAGGGAGCAAGATCCAGAATAACCACCTGTATGAGTGGGGAGATGCCTCAAGCTAATCATTCTATGATACCACATGGAGAAGTGTCTTTGAACTCCCAGATTGTTCCAGTTTTTAGGAGCTCGAGGCAGGAAAACAGGTCCGTGGGATTCCACACCTGGAGCTGTCTGCTGGAGATGAAAATTGTATCCATAATTTAAAAGAATTAATCTCAAAGAAAACTTCAGGTTTTCTCTACAAAGAAATGTGCAGCAAAGGCTGTTTTAGTTATAATAATCATGTGTAGGCAATTCCTATTATTCTATTTATATAGAAGAGGTGAAAAACTGCCCTAGATTTAGGTGCCCAGAATTATTTCTGACTTTTATTTCATTAATGTATTATTTTTACATATTTTTAATGTAGTGACTTCTCTTTTGTTCCCTGTGAAACACTTCAAGGATTTAGGACTGTCTTTTTCCCACCTGGTAGGAAATTCTATCTCACAGATTTTGAGTTCTTCTACCCTATTTTCTGAAGTTATGGGCCTTCTGAAACCTGTTTAATGGGAGAAATGAAGACAGGGCTAGCTTGAATATAAGTTTTCCACTTCTGAAGGAAGACCTTATTTAATTTTCAGTTAGAAGTTAGAGGAGGTAGAATTGAAGAAATATACAAAGAATCACCACTTGACTTTTGTGAACAGCTTGACCATAGAGCTGTGAGTGGACTTGTTCATTTTGATGTTTTGTTGACCAACAGACAGCAATGTCAAAACCTTGATGCTCACTGAGCTTAACCAAATCAGGTATCTGAGGGCAGGAACTCGATCCATTTTGCTCTTAGAAACATAACCTAATGAACCTGCCTGGCAAACAGGGTGATTTATTCTAAGTCCAAGTGTCTCCCTTGGTGAAGGGAGGTTTTTTTTTGGATGTAAATTTTCATAGAATCACAGAGTGGTTTGGGCTGGAAAGGACCTTAAAGACCATTTTGTTCCAAACCCCCTGCCATGGGCAAGGGATACCTTCCACTATACCAGGTTGCTCAAACCAATCCCCATCCAGCCTGGCCTTGAACACTTCCAGGGATGGGATATTGAACTTAAGTACCTGCCTCCATCTAGATGCTATTAAATTACACTTGCGTCTTCCTAAACTTCTTGACTGACTGTAAATTTTATTTAAAAAAACCCTAACTTACTGGAGAGCACTTGGGTGTCCATCTGTGCCTCACCTTTTCCTCCTGTCAGCCCAGTTCCTCACAGGCAACACTTGCAGACAGTGGAGGTAACTAAATCACTGGGACTGCCACGGTTTTCCCAGATCTCAGAGAAGATAAATGATACTGGGTAGCTCTTGTAGCACATAATGCTTTTCATCTGCAAAGCATGCAGCTAATATTCATTCAAAGCCAGAGAGATTTATGCAATAAAATTCTGCTTATAGACACTTTCCAAATCACAATAGAAAAGATTGTTAGAGAAAAGCCAGTGAGGCATTGGCTCAGCCATTACACACCTTTTAGATGTTTCCTAAATACATAACTGCTGCATTGTTGAGAAAATTAGAGTTCCAGTAGTCAAGAGATCATATATTTTAGGGCATACTTAATTTTGCACTTGCCCTTGAAGTTATTAATTTTAGATGTGCAATACCCTTTCAGTGTCTATGCACCTACATTTAAAACCAGACACTTTCAGTGTATCTGTAATGTCTCTGATATCCTTTATACATCCATTTTAGGATGAAATGAACCCATCCATAAAGGCCAGACTTCTCTTCACAGAGGGACAGAGGTGTGCTAGTCAAAGATAGGCACTGAAGACAACCAGTTTTGGTCAGATAAATGCTCCTTGGAGTACAACTGCTAAAGCCTAGTTCTGAGCTGTAAGTAATCATGAACACTTCGTCCACAATAAATACATATTTTTCCTTTTTTTTTTTTTCTGTAGGTTGTTCTATTCATCTTAAATATTTTGTTGGAATTTTTGTGCTATAGTTAAGAGATCTGGAAGACTTTGCCTATATTAGTAAATCAATTGGGACTGGGACATGGGAGCAAGTACTGCCTATGAGTGCCCATGCTGCTTAGTGCCATGTCCATGCCAAGCACAGCCCATGGCAACCAAAACTCTCCCAGACATTGTACGGGCCTGGAGCAGGGAATAGCATCAGCCAGGGACTGTTCCCAGTAAGCAATTTGGACTGAGGATGTGGAGGTGTGGAGATGGGAGGTGATTCACCCTTTTTGACCTCAACACTAGGAAAAGATCCCTGGCTAATTTTATTGGATAGTATAAACGTGGGTATTTCATTCCAAAATGCTGGAAAACATTGCTGAATATTCCAAAGAAAAAAGCCCAAATGTCTTTGACATAATATGGGAAGTTGGCATTTGCTCGAGGTGAGGTATGGGAGTGGTGACACAGGAGTATGATGCCTCACAAGGCCATAGTCTTTCTCACTTGGATAAAGCTCTTTCTTTTCCTCTCTCTTGCATAATGCAGTGAAAGACATGGAACTGGCTTGTATGCTTTGAGAAAATCGTCTGTCAAATATTCCTGAGGTGGAAATACTGATTTTACTTTTGAGGCATGATGAAATGAGAAGGTTGGAGGTGGGCTGAATGGTTTGATGCAACGTCAGTCACAATTCCTTCCCTTGACACCTGGTGTCAGAGAAAACACAAAATGAATGTTCACTTTTATTAGCAAATATAGATTGAAAAGTCTATATGAATAAATATGAATTGCTATGGGCTCTTTACTGATTTAGTATCTTCCAAGTTTTTGAGCTTATTACCTCACAAATTTATGAGAAATGAGAAAGCTGTATGACTTAGATTTTAAACTTTCTCTTCACATATTGCTTTTGACAGCTCTGATGACCTGATTTCCTACCACGTCCCTGTGATTTCAATCCAAACCTGACTGAGTACTTAAAAAAATTCACTTGGATGAGTCTTCAAATAACTTTGCGTACTTCTCTATGCTTTTCCATATTTGCATGATTCCACTAATTTCAGTGAGTGCTCACACAGCTTTGAAAACTTAGGCACAAATTAATTACGACCAGAGCTCAGCTCATGAAGTGCTCCAAATGACTTATGAAAGTTGATGACACCGTGATGCAGTTTCATAGGGGAAGATGAAAAACTCAGGAAGCTTGATGGATACCTAGACCGGTACCACACACTGTAGCTTGATTAAATACAGCACCCAAACTTGTCTTTTTAAAGACAGCTCAGTTAACAACAGCCTGCTCTGTGTTGCTGGTGAAAGAGGAACAGCAGTATCCTGTAGCATCAGCAAGATTCAAAGAGCATGAGAAACAAGCAAAGAGACTTTGCTCGAATTGTTAATGAATTATGGAAATTATGATGTTACAGAAGGAGCAGAGATAAAATGGATCATTCTCACAACCAAAGAGAGGAGAAAAAGCTGAAGACTGCACATATCAGAAGAGTCGATTCTGCGGCTGAGAACATTTTGCCAATGAAAAAATTAAATACCATGAATTATGGAGATTGTTTAATGTGTGTGACTGCTCTGAATAGAAGGTACAAAGGCATGTCAAAAGAGTGGGAAAATTAGCAGCTGAATTTGGCAGCTAGCAAGGAGAGAAGGCCATGTGCGAGTCATCATGACAGCATAAACCAGTAAAAAACCCAGGAGGGCTGAGATGTGGCTTGATGCAGTAAGAGAAGACTGGATGTGTGTGGTGAAAAACCCTCTCAGAAGAATGAACAGAGAAATCATGTTCTGAAGAGGCTGAGAGGTGTGGGAGCAGTCTGTCAGAAAGCTGCAAGTCTACAAAAAGATGGGGCTAGAACAGAGCTCATTGGGGATGGTGGGAATTAAAAGATTAGAAAGATTTGGGATTTTGTTCTTACAATGGTTTTGATGCAAGAACACTACCTTGTTTTCTATTTTCCATAAAAAATAAGTTTTAGCACAAATTCTAATACCACCAGATGTTTGCCTCCAAGTTAACACTTCTGTCTGAGAAATAACTTTATGCTTCCTCACAGAAGTAATAATGTGACTGATTTAAATCCTTCTCTCCTTTGTAGGCAGAGTTTTGTTTAGGCTTCATCCCCATGGGCTACCACAATGTTCATTCTTGCAGGGGCTATACCCAGAAGGATTTGTAAGCCAGCCATGTAGCTGAGCTTGGGAAGAGGAACATGAGACTACTGACCCATTATTCCCATGGGATACCATAAAAATGAAATCACTGAGTTTCAGGGAATTCAGGTTTTCCACTTTGCAGATTTATCATTAAAATAAATCTTTTACAGGAAAAATACCTTTAATTAGCAATCCAGCCTTGGTGAGAAAAAAGTTCAGTGTAAATTCCACAGATAATTCTGGAAAGAGATCTGGTAAGGTAAGAAATATCAAGACCTAGGTGGTTTGAAATGGGAGGATGGTGAAGTCACTACCAGTGGCCAGGTTGTGTGGTTGGTTGATGAGATGGAAGATGATGGAACCAGTGGCAGTGGGTAAACAGGGCTGGGGAGGAAGAGACTGAAGAGGAGGAGAAGGGGAAAAGCTCAGCATTTCATGTAGTGGAACTGGGTTCAGAAGAGAGGGTACAGGGCAAAGAGCTGGGAGCAACCCACTGTAACTTGAACATGGTGCAAAGTGCAAAAGTTTTTTGTTTCTTTCTCTTCGTTTTCAGAAGCCAGATGATCCCATGTCCCCAAGGCACCTAATCAGAGTTAAAAGGAAAGCAGTGGGAAAAAAATGAACGAAAGGGAAAAAAACTCCATAAATTCCATTCATGGATAAACAAATCTATATCCTCCTGTAGCCACACATCTATTAGTGTAGGTATTTTAATTTGATTTGATGTTTTGGTCATAACTTTTCAGTGTGGCATAAAAGTAATTAAAATAAAGGGGTCTGCAGAGGCATCAAATTCCATTTTCCCAGCTGTGTTGTGAAGCTTAAGGCTGGTTACATCTACAGACCAAGCACAGAAGTTTGCTAGACATTTATTTCTTATCTGTGTTAAAAAAAATGTGCCTTTTTCTTACCCTCACAGAAAAAGGCCTTTGTGTCTGTCAGTGGGATTCCTTTGAACCTGAACCCTTATTTTATCAACTATTTTTATTCATAATTGTAGCTATGGGGCCTGATCCTATTTTCACACTAGAAAATGCAGTCAATTTCAATCCAGCCAGTCATGGTCAGACTTCTGTAAATGAGATTAGAATTGAGCCTATGTCAAACACAGTAGAGCCAGAAAAAGGTTTATTTCTCTCATTGAACTCTTCGGGTGAGAATTTGTCCAATTAAAATATATTATCTATTACACTTTGGACACTCAAAATTGGATGTTTGGAAGGGACAAGTTTCTGCTTTTCTTCTTCAACATAAGATCATTTGAGAGCTTTTGTTGATCTGGGAACTCTTGTAAGAGCCAAAGACACAATTTTGCAAAGATCAGGAAGACCTGCCCTAACACCTTTGGCAAAAGGCCTGGGCTGTGTTCCGAAGAAATGAGGGGGTGTTGTTCTGCAGGGTGCTCTGAGCTTGAGGCTTCACACTCTTTTGCAGTCATTGATTCATTGGCTGGAAAATTTATTTCATTCCCATGCCTGCAGGAGATCTGCGTTTGTGCGGTGAGCAGGGGCTGGTGTTTACTTCAGGTTTGGGCAACTGATCTGCCAAATCTTGGCCTGATCCCCATCGAACAGTAATTAAACAATCCCATTTCTCTAGCACTAATGAGCTAGGAAATGTAGTCAAAACAACCAGCCGCACCCACAGGAGTGCAGCTCCCCATCTTCCCTGAAGCTTAAAACTTACCACAACAACTCTTGCAAACTTCCAGTGCCACCCCCAAAATGTTCTTGGGTGAAACAATTTGGGACACGGTTTTCAATAACTGCGTCTGTGTCTGCCAGCATTTTCCACAGAGGATTCCCTGGAGTCATGCTCCCACTGCCAGGCCTGTTTATGAATTTTCTTGTTTGACCTTGAAGATTTTCATTCTGTCTCTGAGGGAGGTGGCTGTTGTGCATCCAAAATTTACCCTGGATAGTCATGCCTGGACAACCAAAGTAAATGTCTAAAGTATGAAACATTGATAGGTACCTGAATGCCCAGTGAAATCCAGGAGACATGATTAGTTTCAAGGTATTCTGGACATCCAAATATATTTGAGAGTTTGAGAGTGAGCTTTTTCATTCTTCATTTAATCTGTGTTGACCTTTATTACTTTCCCTTGGCTTTTCCTCTGTTCCTTTCATTTCTTGAAGTCTCTGTGATGCTCCAAATATTCGATCCTGCCTCTCAAAAGACACAAAAATCCTGATCTTATGGTGCTGCTCCATCTTTTGCAGGTCCCTTCTGCTTCCACCAAAGTCTTAAAATAAAACTCCTTTTCATTACACTTTGGCATTCATTTTTGGATATCATATTAGGATAGTGGCAGTATTTACCAAAATTATAAAAAGAACATGAAAAGCTGATGTGTTGAAGGAAGAAAATAAACAGGAACACAATAGTCCTTAAACTAGACCCTTTTAAACTTAGATATTTCATTCTAAAGGTGCCAGCAGTGCAGATAAAAAGGAATCACACCAAGAAATGTGAACCACAACCCTGTTCAAAGGACTGCTCTGTAATTAGGTTTTTTCCCTCTTGGCAGACTCACGGAATAACTGTTGAAAGAAGCACTGATGGCATTGGAAGCAGGGCTCCCTAGCCTCTGGCACCACAGCCCCATGGTCATCTTGAGACCCTACTGCAGGGTCCCCAGGTCACATCAGTGCAGTGGTACCCACTCTGAAAGGCAGATTTTGCTGTGAAATCTGGCATTCTCTTGTGGATCTAAGAATAGTTAAAGAGGTCACTGAACCTCGAGCTCTCTGCTACCTATTCTAGCTGAGAAATGATAAGGGATCATTAAAGTAGTCCTAAATCCATGCCAGTGCAAAGTGAAACAGGTTTTATAAAGAAAACCTCTCAGTTTTTTTAGTTCACATCTCACTCAAGTCAATTAAGAACCATTTTTCAGCACAGGGTAGGAAACAGCTCTTGAGGCTGAAGGGGCTGAGTGATGACAGTCACCTCATTTACTGCTCACACAGAGCCATCTGAGAGATGTACCTCAGGAACTGACAGTTGCTGCTGTCAGCTACCCCTTACAGGGCAGTTTCATGACAGTCAGCCCTTACATAGGCAAATATTAATTATTTATATCTACTGCAGCTTCAAGAAGATGAATGCAGCTTTTTAGGCTGTGCATAGTGACTTCCAGTTATAAGCTAGAAATGAAGGAAGTCAGGAAATGCTGTTGGTTAGAAATGTAAATGGGCATTACCTGTGTTTAGGATATATTACAGTGTTAGTAGGCACTCATTATTAGCCATATGACATTTTTAATCAGTATTTACAGGGATAATTAGTTTTAGACAGTTTACATTCACAATTCCATGTTTAACCGAGCAGGTGGTTAATGCATAGGGAAGAAATCTTAGTTGGTTAACCTGTGTTCAGAGACTAATTTGTGAAGCTTTCAGGATATCTGGGAATAGGAACCTCAGCCTAATAATTTCAGTGCCAGGGAATGGCAACTCAGCATAGAAACCTTCTCGTATGAGTGTATCACCTAGTATACAATCATCTGACTCTCTGTACAAGCTTCAGGTGAGTTTTGTATTAATTTTAATCTGTATGAAGTAACTGCAGACACTGGTTTTCTAAACAGTGTAAACAAGTGCATCTCATTCAAGATGAATTTCTGATCAGTGTGGGAAAGGACCCACTTCACTTACTTTTTAATATTCTTATTTCCCACATTTTCTCATGCTCTTTATTTCCTAATAAGTAGCAGTGCTTCCTTGACATTTTATCCAACAGTTTTCATATTGCTGTATTTGATGTTATGCAGCTGAAATATTAAAGTATACTAAATGAAAATGTTTAAGTGATAGCCTTGATACACTGAAGATGCATCACAAAATTTACGTGTAGTGTGTAGTTAAGAGCATTTAAAAACCAGAGAGCTAAAGCACAAAACTAGTCAGCTCCTCTCTGTCAATGAGAAAGGGTTTCAAAAATATTTTATGGGGAAGCCTGCCTTGAGGCTGGTTGGTGGGAGACCACGTGGCCCTCCCTGGGCTGAATACACATCCTGCTTTCATTGCTCAGGAGATGAACAATGTAGAGCTCTATTAATCATAATAAGGATTGAAATAAATCATAGCAAGGATTCTGTCCCAACCAAGGAACGAAGCAAATTCTGAATCTGGGGCTGAATGCAGAGACAAGTTAATTCATCAGTGAATTGTCACGAAGAATGTGCCTTAATCTTAATTACTAGTTGACCACCATGTTGGAGCCCTGAAACATGTCTAAGTACTAATACAAAGAGTAAACAAGGTGTCAGCATGGAGTGACATGCTAATCTCCCATCCTGAAGTGATGCTGGATGCAAACAGCAATTCTGCCTAAATTTGCAGGCACCTCAGAGCTATCAAGCCCTCCTTGATGTACTTGCCCCAGGTGTAACATAGGAGGGAACAGAAAAGCACTTCTCTGCCTTCCACACTGGAAGCTTTGGGATCTCAGGATACTAAGGAAATGGTATTTTTAATTTGTCTTTGTGCATGAGGGGGAGAACATGCAGTTTCTTGCACTCAGACAAGGTAATCTGTACAATCTTGAGGTCAGGCCTCTTGTGGGATAGATAAGACAAATATAGATGACAGTTGATGATTTTAATATGTGCCAGAGCTGTCCAGATTCCCTTTATAATAATGGAGAAAGGATTAGGTGCTTCTAAGCTGAAATGCATTTTGTCCTGAGACAGACATTACATGATTAATTTCTTTAAAGTCCAGAGGAGGCCCCAGAGATGATCAGGGGACTGGAGCACCTCTCCTACAAAGACAGGCTGAGAGTTGGCTGTGTTCAGCCAGAAGAGAAGACTCTGGAGACACCTCACTGCAACCTTCCAGTTCTTAAAAGGGAGCATGTGAAAAAGAGTGAGAGAAACTTTCTATACAGGCAGATAGTGATAGAACAAGGGGGAACAGCATTAAACTGAAAGTGAAATGATTTAGATTCGATATTAGAAAGAAATTGTTTACTCGAAGTGTGCTGAGGCCCTGGCACAGGCTGCCCAAAGAAGCTGGGGATGCCTCATCCCTGGAAGTGTTCCAGGCCAGGTTGGATGGGGCTCTGAGCAACCTGGGCTAGTGGAATGTGTCCCTGCCCATGGCAGGGGGCTGGAACAAGATGATATTTAAGATCTCTTCTAACTCAAACCATTCCATGAGTCTATGACAGTATTTCTTCAAGTGAGAGAGTCTCCTTGGTCTTTGATGCTGAATAGTTTTGCAACTTATCCAGAGATGAAAAATCCATGAATTTGAGCATGTTAAGTGCCTGACCTGTCACAGACAACAGCTAGTACTAGTTTCTGATCACATTTAAGAGTGTTTACTTAAGAAAAAGTAAGAAGTAATCAGTCAAAAACATTTTGTGCTTTCTTGCCAAGATCTTCAGCTCCAACTAAGTGCCATCCTCAGCAGTGTATTGTCAATGTCATTTATTTCTTTGTCTAATTCCTATGCCAGATACTTCTCTATCACTTCAGATTTTCATCTTCAAACATATTCAAGCTGTCTTTTCCAGTCAATTTTTGCCATCATTATTCCCCTCTTTTGGATATTAAAGCCTGGAAGCTCATGCAAAGCAATTATTTCTCTTTTCTGATTTGGCAGCTTTTTTTTTTAGTTCACAGTGTTTTCCTTTCAAACTTGTTTCCTCCCTAACTTTTTTCCTTCTTACTACACTTCTCATTTTATTGGTGCCTGTGAGCTTTTCCTTTCTAAGGTGACCTACAAAGGATTTTTTTTTTAATTGGACTTATACTTTGTCTCTTTCTGGAGTACAAAGATATTCTTTCTTTTTGTTTGTTTATTCATAGCAATTATTTTTTTCTTGGCTATTTCAGGAATGTCAGTGCTGGCCTTTTCTGATTTTTCTGGATGCTACTTTGAATCTTCCCAAGGACAGTTATTATTAGCTCTTATATTGCAGCTGACTGGATATGGGTGCTGAAAGTTTAATCTGTTATCTCCATAAAATATAATTACTTGTACCCACCAACCTTGAAACAAGCCCATATTTATATAAAAAACCCTAACTATTTCTCAGTGAAAGCAAAATTTACTAGCTACCTCATCCCTTCCTGAAATGTTCTCCAAAACTGCTTGCTTCATTTTATATATATATATATAATCTTCCCTTAATCTCAGCTAGGCTTCCACATCTATGTACACGTGCCTAATATTAATAAAGTAAAATCTTACAGGTCCCAGTCCCTGTCCCAGGAAGAAACACATTGTACCTCATTTCCTTCAAAACTTCCCAAGGAAGATTTCACTGACACTGTGTCGTTCTCTAGTTTTTAGTTTCTTATCCCAATATTAGTGCTTGAAACTGGTTCAGGTGAATCAAACCTTAAATGCCTTTTTTCTCTTCTCTGAGTATAAAGACCAGTAACTCTTACAGCAATAAAAATTTCATCCCAAATACAAATAAAATTGTTAGGCTCCATGTCTTGTTCCCAACCCTTATTTTCTCTGCCCCAATGTGTCCCTCTCATCCTTCCTGAGCAATCCTACGTGGTTTACACCAGCCCATACCCCATGCAAAGTACGCCATGGACATTGGCCTCTGTGCTCTCAGGAGCAGCAGTCGACTTTTGCATGACCTTGAAAACTTCACGCACAGTTTATGGAACTGGAACTCTACAAAACACATGTCAAAGCATTGAATTCTGCCAGCCCTTAGGGGCTGCAGCCTGAGCTAGAATGTACCCATGCCACCACAACAAAGCACCACCTAAGAGAAAAGCTCCTCGTGTCTCTGTCGTTTACATTTTCCACAGCTGATTTTAAAACAGTTTTTGGTGATTATTAGGGCCTTTATGTGTATTAGTTCGTCTCACTCCTGAGGTTTTTTTTTTTGTCCCAGTGGATTCTCTCTCTCTCTTTTAGCAGTTTGTTTTATTACACTGTGTAGACCAAGTTCATTTACTCCTCTCTTGACAGCAAAACCTTTTTCCTCTGATCTTCCTTGTAGACCTAAGTAATTTCTCTCCCTTGTTGATGCACAGACAGGAGAGTATTAGATATAAGTCCTTTACAGGACCTTTCTTCAGGGCCATTAATAAGAAATCCCTCTAAATGGATACTGATGCTTAACAGGTAGGAAGCTGGACATCAGGAAATTCATAGGACTACTTCACTCCATGAAATGTCTCCCCTCAAATTTTGCTATTATGGCTTTCATCATAAAACCATTTGGGTTGAAAAAGCCCCATAAGATCATTGAGTCCAACCACTGAGTCTGACTGTTGCCATTTGCTGGAATAAACAGCAATCCGGTGTTAAAATAAAAGGATCTGTGGGTGAACACCAGTGAAGAGAAGTAGATGTTGAATTGTGTCCTCTCCTGCTGTGGCCAACGAGCTCAATGACAGAGATAAATGTGTGTTGGCAGCATTACTGGATCCATATTTTAAGCAAAAATTGAAGCCTTGCTTTGACGAAATGCTGATGTGGCTATCTAGAAAGATAAACCCTTAAGTACAGGATCCATCCTCCCTCCCTTATCTGCTGTGCTGAGTGCTCTGCAAGTTGGTATTTCACATATCAGTGGAAGGGGCCATCTGATGAAGCTAAGAAGGTCTTCTGAATGGAAAAAAATACCCTAGAATGAATCTCAGCCCTGTGTACGTGTTTTAGGTGTTCTATTGCATCTCATATATCACCAGGCACTCACATACTGAGACATGAGCTGATCCCTTCATGCATCAAGCCCCTAAATATGAACTGTTATCTGTATCTGCGTTCAGCTCAAGCTGAATCGCACCGTCGTACTTGGTCAGCTGAATCAATCCCACCTCATGCTTGTGTCTTTGCAAGGGCAGTCTGTGGGCTGACCTGAAGATGTGGAATCAGGACAGGAGATGAAGGCTTCTGTGATGGCCCCTTGGAGGACATAGACACAGTCCTTGAGACCAAAACACTGCCTTTTATTATTTCTTGATTACTTGGTCCAAAGTGAAAGGAAAATATAATTTGTTTCTATATAGCTCAGCAAATTATATTTGTGAACAAGACTCTGGTTACTTTGACCCTGTCCATTCCAAGAACAGGTTGATTAGAATACTACTCATTTTGTACAATAACTCATTTCTGGTTTTCCTTAGAGATCCATCCATCCATCTGGAGCAATTTCCAGATTTGTCCAACATTTCCAGAAAACCCTGTCTGACTTGAAGTGGTTGACTGCTAAGTGATGACCACTTGTAGACATCAGCATCTTCAGTCAGATTTCTGAGTAATGAACTATTCTGAAAATTAGGCACATAATGTCTGATGGAGAATTCCTACTTCCTGTGCATGAAATGCAATATCAGGATAGTCCTTGAGGTGGTGTTTCCTATGTTTTTATCCCTATACCCATCATTTTCATGAAGGAGTTGGCCACATTTCATATGTTCTAGCAATTCAATTGCTTATACAAATTGTATGATGATATTAAATTATTTGGAAATGGTAAACTTAATTCACTGTTCAATATCACATTTAGGAAAGCCCAGAAGAAAAAGTCTGGGGATTAATCTAAAGAAGTATCTTGATTAAACCTTTGTGTTGAATTAGAGTGGATTGGAGTTCTAGGGCTGATACAGCCAAGATCTTCCAAAATTTCCCAAAGCCAGTGTCCTTCTGTGCTGCCTGCTGCATGATTCTTCAGAATTATGTATTACTTTCAGGTCTATTTAATTCGTTCCCATATGAGGGGTGTCTGACAACGACAAAAATGTGTGCTCTTAAAAGCATAGCCATTATAGTATCTTCTTTTATTGTCTGGTGGTTACACTGTGTTCTATTACATTACATGAAAAATAGAGTGTCTCTTCTCTGATTAGCTAGAGAGGAAAGATGGGTGCTGTATTTTGTCAGAATTTACAGCAAGTGATAGGGGTAAATGAATAAAATATTCTAAGTTAGTGTTTACCTTGTTTCTTCCTTTGCTGACTATTGAGATCTTTGTAGTCTTTCCTTTTATATAACAACCTTAGCCAGAAGCACATTTTTCTTCTTTTTCCTGATCTTCATCATTTTTTAGTGGATGCTGGAACTTATGACAGTGATTCCCGGTCTGGCAGCAGATGGCAGTTTTCTGAGCGGGCTGGCAGGGGGACTTTTCTTGCACCCCCTGAAATGGGGCATTTAAATAAAAGGGTATAACTGATGGCTGGTGTTGACCCCTAAAATCCTCTAAAATCAACACTGAGTAAGAACTGTTTTCTCTTTTGCTCTTTTCATTTGTGTGGAAGTGAAGAAGTTCTGTGATGGATAAATCTAAATCAAAAACCAGCACTGAAGATTCTTCTCCCCAGAAGTTTAGCCTTTAGTGCATGTTTCCCAGGAGGGTGGAGAGGTCTTTCACATGAAAGCTTTCACATAGGAAAACAAGACTATAAGTGAAGAATTCCCATCTATTATTTAGTATCTATTACTAGCTCTACAAAAAACTATCCCAGTGGAAGGATATCATGGTCTACATCTCTAAAGGAGGCTGGTAGTTACGAGGGGCCTAATTTTCAAAGTGATTAAGTTTCAAAAAAAGAAGGAAAATCCCATTAGAGTCATTCTTGACAATTCACAGTCGAATCACGTGTCTTCCTTTTCTCGTGATAGATTTTTTTCCTAAGCCTGAAAAAGAGAGACAACTTTGGAAGTTTGTGACATTTAGGGGAGAAGGGATTCCATTCATGCAAAGCAAAGAAAAATGAAACACTCCTCTATAAATGAGCCATAATCCATCTCCCGTGCCCAATTAAGATGTCAATACATCTCTCGCCTGACTTATGTCTCCATTCAAACTTGACATTGCTAAAACAACATTCCTAATCTCCACCCCTGCCCTGAACTTGTACTCTTCTCTCCATTTCAGTCATTCTGAAAAATAACACTGTCATACTCATCAATCAAGCTTATAATTTGAACATGATATTTACATGGATGGATTTCTCTCCATCACATCAAGCTGTTTCTAAACCTCACAGACTCTTCCTGACAAAAAGCTGCAAATATTCTAATCCATGTAACAAGTTAAATTGTATTCAGGCTCTTAGCACCTGATGTCTCAAGCCTCAATAAACATAGTTGTTCCCATTTCCTTTTCCCATCTCTTTTGAAATGTCTATAAAAACTTGATAACATTCAGATTAGGTGGGTGCTGCAAACTACTCCCTGTAACATCATCAGTTTCTTTACAACTGCCTTTTTTGCTTATCTATTAGAAACTAGCTGCTTGAAGAGTTTTGAAGGAGTCACTTTTTCTTTTGTATATGTACAATAGCTGTAGAGACTACAGTAAGACTAAAAAAATATGGCTATCACCTTTAAATGCAATTATTTAAACCATTTCTAAAAGTGAATGGCTTTAAAAAATGCATTGAAACATCTAGCTGAATTCTAGCCAAATATCTGAGCAATCTTGTGAGAGTCATCCCCATCTTTATTGAAAATAATGACCTAAAATAAAAGTAAATCTAAAGACATTTGAAGCTATCCTTCTCTATAAGACTCCAAGGCACACATTTAAATGGGATCAGTGTTTACCTCTCATCTTTACTGAATTGATAATTTACTTTATTCTAGCTTGGTTACTCTACAAAATGAAGCTAATGCCTTCTAATAATGGTTGGCACAGAATACTGTGCTGCTTGGACATGTTTACATGAATTTTACATAAATGAATACGTAAAGTAATGATGTCTGTCAGTGCAGTATTTATCATTACTTACTGAATTGCAAGTGCATAGTTTAAAGGCCATAGCTTGCTAGCAATGAGAATCTACACAGGTTGCTCCAGCAAATGTAATTTTTCTGTGATTTTAGCTTCAGCTGCAACCTAGTGGCCAGCTGTATTAGCTGTGATTCAGCTGTCAGCAGAATAGAGCTGTGTCAGTGTGAAACACCTGCAGACTCACTGCACTTCAGGGCTGTGTTACTGCAATCCTGTGCCAGCCCCATTCAGACAGGTACAACTGGCTGGGGACCTTTGGAGACCTCCAGGAGGGAGGTGCAGGAAGGTACAGGTGTCCCACAGGATCCCTGTCACCTCTGCCAGAGCCAGGTGGACATTTCAGATTTTCTGGTGCATCTCTAAAGGATTAAAGTCTCATTATGAGTTGTTGTCTTGGGGCGATTTTCTGGGTCATATGTAAAACTTCCTGCAGACACCTGCAATAACTGTGAATTGAGACTGAATTACTATTCTAGATGTATGTGTTAGCATACACTGACTGTCAGACAGACAGTGGGGAGAGGAATATTCCCTGAAAGTCAATCAGCTCAGCTTAAGACACGGAGAATTAAAAGATCCCTGAATATGCCTTGAAGATGATTTCATCCAGTTGGCCAGGCTAAAGAAATGTCGTAACAGTTAGACTTATAAAGTTTGTGGAAATTATCCCTGTCCCAAAACAAAAAATAAGGAAATAACAAGGAAATGGAGCTCATGGTTTTTACTTAATATAAGTCTCTCGGCTGACACAGAAAATGGATTGGAGGGGGTGGTTCATCAGCACTGAAAGCACATGACCCTGTCAGACAAGCTGCAGAAATAGCTCCTAAGGGTTGGTACAGATCAATCTGAATAGTCTGAGGTTGTGTTTTAGAAACATCCCTGCATCTGCCATACCCCAATATAATATGCCTGTATTTAGTTCTTATTGTTGAATTTACCATGTACTTGCAGAGAGTCCCTCAGAACTGGACTGAGGTTGAGAAGAAATCACAATCAACTCACAACCCAGTCCTGACAGACTGAAAAGGTGAAAAATCAACCTTAAGGAGTTTATTTTTGAATCTACATGTGCAGAATTTGAGCATGAGAAAAATACCAGGATGAGCGCAGCAAGAGGTGACAGGAATTGGCAGCTGAACCAAACCCAAGCTCCAGGAAGGCAGTTAAACTCACTCCAGAGGAAAATGTTCTTACTAAGGATAGCCAACTATCCACAGTTTTTTCTTTATTTGCAGTTTGCCTGTTTGCTGCTTTGTAACCAGAATAAGAGAAGTGGCACATCCCCCAGATTCCCAGAGTGCTTTCAGGACATGCTTCATAGGAATAAAGATAGATTCATAGGAATAAGGTTTCCTTTGACATATTTCCAGAGTGCTCAGACTGGTGTGGTGAAGGTTTCCAGCCTTATGATGGAAAGGTCTTTTTTTTGCGTTACCTTGCACATTCCCAACATCCTGTGCAACACCCCTACATCTGCATTCAGCCTTATTGCTCAGGTTTAAATTGGCTTAATTAGTAGCATTGATTGAAGTGAGAATCATGGGAGTCAGGGGAACTTATGTAATAATTTTTCAATACTTTTTGCTAATTTAATTCTGAGTTGTCAAACTGGAATGGTTGTCCTGGGTTGTCAGCCATGGAGTGGATATTGTATTGGAGCTTGGCCCGAGTTCTACCCTACCCCAAACTACTTCTGATACTAACTCAGGTAGTTAGGAAAACAGAAGCAGTGTTTTAAAACAGTCCTATCTGAGAAGCTGCTTGTGACTGAGGCATGAGAGCAATTCTTTATGGCTGCCTGAACTGGAGCCACCCTGGATGCAAGTCAGTGACACACTGGATGCTGAGCTGTTCTCAGCTGGCCACTGAGAGGATGTTTGTATCCATTCCAAGCTCGTCCCATCCCTTTGACTTGGACTTGGTGAGGTTTTAGCAGATGATTCCCTCATATCAATAGATTTGACAGTGTCACTTCTTACCTATGAACAAAATCATCATGACTGTAAGTTTTTTTGAGCTCTAGGTTTCCAGCTTCAGTTCACACATGGAATGTGCCTGGGGAAGGATTTAGGTTGGTCAAAGTTCTCAGAGAGAAGAGGAGATGCTAAAAAGGGCTGACCCATCAACACAATCTGTAATTTCTCTTGCATTGAAAGTGATCTGTTCTGAGTTATTTTAACTGAGAGATCACATTCAACATGCAGAGCTGAGATTTCATTACACACTTTATCACACCCCTGAGTTTAAATCAGGAGTAACACTCCCCAGTGCTTATCATGGCCAGTGTGCTGCATATAAAACCTACAAAGCTCCTCCCCCGTGAAGAGAAGAGGATCCACACAAACATCAGCTGTCAAGGTGGCAGGGCCTCCTGTGCCTCACTGCCCAGATTATATATGTAATTATACCTGTAATGTAGTTATAATTATATAAATATAACATTACCTATCAATTAAATGCACTATAATATACAATTAGAGCTATAATATAGCTGTATTACGTGTATGATTCTATCGGTGCAAGAAAGAGTTACAAGCTATGAGCATATAAATAAAAATCGTATCTTATGTTCTTTCACACATAGGTAAGTACTAAATCTGGTCTTGCTGTGTAGCTAATGAAATGCAAATAATGCCTTCACCAGCTTTTCTATCAACTTACCTACACACTTCCTGTGTGCTCTGGTCCTGGAGGGACAACCCTTTGGGTGTGGGTGTAATCTTCACAAGGTGTATGGCCTGCACTGCAGTGTGCAGCAGTTCCCTTCCACAGGGACTGCATTTTGGTTATGATTTTCGCTCCAGATAACACAGGAAACATCCTATTTGAAACTCTCTGACTACTGCTTCCACAAGGAGCAGGACTGCAATGCCTGTATTTTTCCCAGTGATCCCTCAGGCAGCTGCAATCCCTTAAACACCTGGATGTTCCACATTATGCAGAGTGTTCTCTGTAAAGGGCTGGGATAAATGATGAGATTCAACTGCTGGGGGAGTAACCTAATCAACATACAAGGTCACATTCAAAAGCTTGAATGCTGCTTCCCAATTAGAGCTATGTATTGGTGGAAGGCAAGGGATTAAATAGTGATGATTTTCTTCACTGGGTTACTGATTCTTTTCAGGGAAGCAGTTAATGTTTCTCCTATTATCCTATGTTTCAGCCTATATCTATATGTTGGATGCATCATCCACTAGGTTTTTTTTTTCCTTAAGTCAGAAAAGTGAATCTCAAATAAAAATTGAAAAAATACCCTGCAGTGAAGACAAACTCAGAGTTGTTGTTTTTTTTTTCTGTTATTCTTTCACACTGTGGATGGAAACGGCAAAGATAATTGGCCACATTCCATTTCCAATTACCCCAGTCTCCTGATCCAAATTCTACTCTATCGATATCATTAGGGAGTACATAGATACCGCAGAACAGAATTAAATTCATACATGTTCAAGGCAGTAGGTGCTTCCAGGTGATGTGTTGGTTGTTTGACAGGACATGTTTCTGGATGAAATCCAGAGGGAACCTTGGGGCACTGAAACAGCTGAATCTGAGCACTGTGAGAGGTGTTCAGGACAAGGGAGGTGGATCACTGGCGCTGAATAGGGCTTCTTCCCTCTTCTGCTTATAAAAAGTGCTGTGGCAAAATATTTCAGTGACCAGAAGAGATTTTCAGCTGTCTTTCACAATGGTTTCAGGGCTCTAGCTGTCACCACACTGTGCAGCCAGAAACTGGTCTTATCATAGTCTGGTCTTATCATCTGGTCTTATCATAGAATCACAGAATAGTTTGTGTTGAAAGGGACCCTTAAAGGTCATCCAGTTCAACCCCCTGCAATGAGCAAAACTGGGTCAGTTTGGGCAGAGCTCAGACCCCTTTGAATGTTTCCAGGGATGGGACATCCACCAAATCTCTTGGCACATGTTCCAGTGTTTTAGCACCCTCATTGTCTAAAAATTCTATTTTATGCCTAATCTAAATCAAATATCTTTTAGTTTGAAATGATTACCCCTTGTTCTATTGCAACAGATCCTAATAAAATCTTTTCTATAGGCCCCCTGCAAGTCAAAAAGGCCATGATAAGGTATCTATGGAACCTTCTTCTCTCCAGGCTGAACAACTCCTCATGAGATGATCTGAAGGTAATGAAAGGAGAAAAAAAACCCCAAACTAAAAGTTTCATGTCAAGGCCATCAAGTCCATCTTACTGAGAATACTTTGTTTGCAAGCTCCTGCTCTTTGCTTAGACTCTTAACCTTACTCAATCACTGGATATTTTTGCTGCAATAACTGCCTCATTGTATAACTAACTTTACTGGAGGAATTTGTACAGTTATTGCTTTGAATTTTCCAATAATTAATTCCCTGTAAGTAGGTTCATATTTTTTGTATATTCCCTGTATTATTCCTGAATTTTCTTTAAGGTTACTGAATCAATCTTCTCCCCACACCTTCTCTCTGTCCTTTTCTTGTCTCCTTTACCCTGTCCCTCAGTCCTGCAGCACCCTCCAGCCCTCACACAGCAACAACAATCTTTGTTCCTGTGTTTGTGGCCAAATGAACCCAGTTTCAGGATACACAGGAAAAAAAAAAAAAGAAAAAGAAAAAAGAGATGGATGAGTCAGTTACAAGGCTTTTTGGAGAAGAGTTCAAGCTAATGCCAGGATAACACTGATCTTCTTGGCAGTGGTAGGGTGGTCCCAGGGACAGCAGGGTGGGCTGGAAGTGGCCAGTAATGGTTTGTGAGGTCTGAGGTTAAGGACTTGGAGGACGTTAGAGGACTTTATGAGGTTCCAAAGACCTGGAGTGTGTGAAAGGACCTGGGAGGAGATTTCAAGGTGCCATGTGGGGAAACGTGGGAGGAGGCCATTTGATGGTGTTTCAGAGGGCTTTTGGCAAAAGGAAGTAATTTCTGCCTTCTCATTGTGAATAATAAACAGAGCAAATTTGGCAAGCTCACATCTCCTGGGAGTTTAAGGAAATATTCCGTGTATTTCTGGATCATAACACTCAAGTCTTACTAATTTTTACTTTGTTTCAAATGTTGACACTCACAAAGTTTGTGTTCCCAGGATGGTTGTTTTTCAAACACAGCCTTGAGCTCAATACCTGTTTCTTAATTTCATGGAAAGTCATTGTTTATTAATTGGTGTCCCCTCATTTCGGGTTTCAGATCAAATAAATCACTGCTAGGACAACAGTGCTTTGGGTTTTTTTGACTGTGTTATAAACCATACTGATCACTGTTAATAAGTAAACGGCTTTTTGGTACAACTTTGGCTTTGCAAGACTGAACCTGCCTCCAGATTTTTAATCTTGGACAGGAGTTACGCCACTGTTTCATAGAATGGACTCGTTACACCCCTTAGGTAGATGACAGTCAGGTGAGATGGATCCTCCACACAGTCTCTTAGAAGAATTTCTTAAGTGAATTTTTATGCTTCCAGGTTTGTAAATTTGCTATTGGAAATACTTTGTTTCTTCTTTTTTTTCTTCCAAGTAAAATTTCTGCCACAAAGCTTAGTTACTCTCTAAAGGGTGTGAAAAAAGAAAACTCAAAAAAATTAGAGCAACATATTAGCTGGCTCCTTTGCTCACTGACAGGACACGATCCAAACTTTCCTGATGACTTTTTTTTCCTTTGGATTAAGTTCTGACTGCAAAGTTTGGGTTTCAGGCATGTTTCTGAAGCACAAAACACTGCTCAAATCACCAGCCCCAAAGGGATCTGTGCTTCAGGGGAAAGCAGTCAGAGGACGAGTAAATGATGATGTCTGGATTTTTCAGGCTTATCGAGACTTTTTGTATCAGAGCGAAACTCACATCTTAATATGTCAGGGCTCATCTGCCTTAAATAGTCCATGATATTCCAAATATTAGGTTCTAAGCTGCATCTGAAATATTATCAGTAACCATTGTTAGAAAAGTGATACACTCTTTAGGGATTAATCCAAATATCACTGGAGTTGTTAGGAGCTTTACTTTAAATACGTTGGATTCGAGATACACCTGATTAATCTTCTTTTAATCTGCCAGTTTCATGGCCTTTTGCAGCCTGGTATGAGTTCTCTCAACCCACAATCTGCAATGGCCAGAAGCTATTAATAATGGCAGTGTGATACTGACTTTGAATTATGAAATCTTTTTCCCTGTGCAGCATCAGAGCTGGCTTTTCACTGATCGTGACTCTGCAACTTCTCCTCAGCTTGGAGTGTGGACACTGGAGGAGCTCATGTGTGCACACAGATCCTGAGACTGGCTCAACTGGTCACAGCCTGGTGCTAAAAACACCAAGGCTGTGGGTTTAATCCCCACATGGGCCATTTCCTTAAGAGCTGGACACGATGATCCTTGTGTGTCCCTTCCAACTCAGAATATTCCGTGAATCTGTGAGTAAATCAGATCCTTGACCCTATTAGAAGCACAAACCCTTTTCTGTTGGAGTTCCTTATGAAGGCACAGCACATCAGGATTAGCACATTAGATGGACTCAAGATGCTCAGAAACTGTGCCCTTGCTTATCTCTCATTAAAATAAGATTTAATACAAACTTTATTTGAATTAATTAGCATACATATATTACCATTATTCCTTAATATTTCATCATGAGAACATATTAACATGGCTATATATAGGAACTGAGTCTCTTCTGGATGAAATTTGCCTGCATTATATGCTCACACGGGATTCAAGTTTTTCCTCACACCTGCCAGCAGAAGGTATTGTCAAAAACATTAAAATAAAATTTTAAAAACTGTGAAGACAGAGGTGTAAAAAGTTCATTCTGATGAAAAAAGAAAAGAAATTTACAGTTCAGGGAAGTTTAATTAAAAAAAAGAAAGAGATAGAGAAAATAATTTAGATTTAACATTTCACTATGAAACGACAACTCTAAATTGAAAAAGTTATGAGTTATGTGATATGTTTCTTAAAATTTTCATCCTGGTTTAGAATGGAGACATTTTGGAAAATAGTTTCCAGTTGGGCCAATCTCAGTGTTTAACTCAGGATGGAATCTCACATTTGCTATTGAGTTGCAGCCTCCACAAACATTATGTACAAATTCTGGCAAAGACTATGTCTTCCATCAGAGAAAAGAGAAACTATTCTCACTTGGCTCAAGGTCTTCCTCCACACTCAGTGAATTCCTGCAACACATCTCCAGTTTCCGAGCATTTCTTGCTTCTTCTACCTGCAACAACCTGTGTCCATGGTCCAGGTGTCCTGCATCCCTGACAAAGGTTTCTCCCATGAGCTTACTTTGTGAACCAGTAATGCTTTTAATTCTGATCATTAAAATCAAACTTTGGAATGCAGTTTTCTGGTAGAATCCTAATCATGAAGAATAAATACGTGTAGCTATGCTTTCCTTGTAATTTCAGAGAGATGTTTCAATGAGATTGAACCTCTAAACTAATACACTTGACTCATATCAGCTTTAATCTGAGAGGAGCGCAGAGGTCTCATGCTCAGCCATCTCTGTCATCAGTTGTTGCTACAGAACTTATAGACTCCATAAGTCCTTCTCATATAGAGAAAACTATAAACTCTATAGAGCTGATAAACTGGATAAAGTTTTCTCCTGTAGATGAAAGTGGTATTTTCTGCAGCAATTTTGAAGGCCTGCTATTTTCAATAAAGAACTATTTTCTTATGTTGCTGGTTGGTTATTAAAATAATCCAAACAAACACCACCCTTTAAAAAACCCCACAACTATTTACTTCTTGCTTTAGTTTGCTTTCATTTTAGTGGTAGCTTATTAAGCTACTTTTTTAGAAGATGTAAAGAAAAATTACATTTTACACTCTTTGAGCCATTCTCCAACACTATTTCAAGCAATGATATTCCCTTTCCTCAGTTTTCTTTCTGTCTTACATTTTCCTGCTCTTCATTTGCCATCACAAGAAAAACTCATGGGATTTTTTGCAGTTATGCTCAGCACCAAGTTGTGAGAATATATCATGTTTACATTTTTGGCTAAAATACCCCCATATTTTACATCTGATGTTTTTTGACATGTACTGATCTGTGAAACTTGGTGCTGATGCAATAATGCCAAAAAACTTAGAAGAAAACAGACACTGGTGACCAAGAGCTAAATTGCTTTCTTCCACACCCTCCTCCACCAGATATGTTTTGCATTATGTATTAGGCTTTTTTTTTTTTTAATGCACATAGTCTTTAATGTCACTGGAAAGTTAGGGAGGAAGAAAAAAAAATGTGTTTCAATGTTGGATGCCAGCCAAACTTTCTTTGGCAGGTCTGAGTGCAAAAAAGAAACAGTGAAGTTTTCAGAAACCTCCTTTAAAGAGAGAGCTTTACCAGGAAAAAAATTAGATTGCTTTAGCAGATTAAAAAACACAAAAAATTTTAGGAGTGAAATCCTGACTTCATTGAAATCCCTGGCAAAACTCCCACTTGTTTCAATGAGACAAAGGTGTTTGTTGTAAACTCTCTGATCTTGGAAGATTTTGGCTGATGGAAATAATTGCAGATGATTTAATTTGGACAAGGAACAGTCAGTTAAATGATGAGGGATGTCACAATGTTCAGCAGCCCACTTAAGAAAAAATCTTAGCCTGAAAGATACCAAATATCAAGTCAGGCAGGGTTTACTGTAAAGGACAGACTTAGACTCACCCAACCTTTGTTCTTCAAACTCAGGCCTCTTCTCTGAGCTTGTCAAGACTGAGATTCAGCTCCAGCTTTGGACATCTCCATGCTGGCACCCACATCCAGGTGTATTCCTCAAAGTGTTTGAGTTGCTATTAGGATCAGAGGGAAGCTGGTCAGTGCTGTCAAGCAACCTGCAAAGTGATTAGACTCATGCTACACTCAGTGTCAGGATACTGTTCCCAGTCACTTGGGGAGGAAAACTGCTCCCCTGGAGGGAAATTTTTCCCATTGATTCTAAGACAAGGTGGACTATGCTCCCCTATAGGCCATTTGCCTCCTCACTGACCACAGAGGGAACCTGCAAAATGAAAAATAATTGAGTTTACCTCTCAATTGTCTTTCAAATAAAAGAATCTTGTAACAGAAGGGCTTTTGCAAATGTTTGTGGCAGGCTGACGTGTCAATCAAATTGATCCCTAATCATTACAGGCATCTACTTGAGTCCAATGGCTTCTTGGCAGAAAGAGGATGGTGATGGGATAATTGCCCAGGGAAAAATTTCTGGCTGGAAAAAAAGAAAAGTCAGAAAACTACTGGCAATGAAACTTTGGGATCAATAAGGTGCTTGAAATTTCTGTGGAGGAAATACATGTGAATGTTTATACCAGCCTTGAGCACCATCATCATGTAACATTATATCTTCTGCATAAAAAATGTCTTAGAGCATTTTCCTCTCTTGGTATGAGACTTTTTTTTTTGACATCTGACTCCTACTTAGTCATGAGTCCTTAGTGTGCTTCAGAAGGGAAGGTGGCTGAAAATAGAATCAATGTTGTTTTAAAAATAGGAAAGCTATTAAAAATAGGACACTACAGCTTGAAAAATTAATGTTTTCATAAGTAAATGCTATTGTGAGAATGGCTATTCCAGGAGTCTAGCATTCACAAACTCAGAAAAAGACAGGGATGTAGTGTAGAAAAGCTATGCATTTAGAACTGGAGATAAGGAAAAAATGTAAATTAGAAAATGCTTACCTTGCCTTTGGAAAACAGGACAGATGTTAATGGCTCTCATGGTGGCTCTACATAAGTTTTGTCTGATACCCATCAGGAGCTGTGCATACTTGCCAGAGCCAGGCAGGACCACAATGCCCTTAGTGCCAAACTTTCCCCATCTGAAGGTACAGATAAACAATTTGGAAGTGGTCAAATACCCTGAGGTACTGGAAAGTAGAAATTATGGAGGCAACATGGCAAGATTGGCATCTCTGCAAGCAGGAAGCAGCATGAAACTCTGAAGAGACTGTAAAGCTGCCAAATTAATATCCACAGCCTCCTTACAAGGGCTGCACATCTTACACTAGAAATTCAGTCCCTCAGTGGGAAGTGAAGTCTTCTTGTTAAAACTGAAAATATTGCCTCTTCTTCTAATGAACATCAAAATCCCAAAAGTAGAGTTACATTTTCCAGGTGAAGGAAGTCTCACAGGAAGACTCTATGAGGGTAACAGAAGCGGGAAACTTAGGCTGAAGGCAAAACATAAATAAAAGTGGACAAAATGGAGAAGTAGCAGCTTTGCAAAGCTTGCTGTCAGATGATGAAGGAGGAAGGGATTGCTGTATAGGTGCTACTGTTCATTTTATAAATGAAATTGAAGTAGCTGGTCAAAATGCTGCTACAGACTCTCAGCACTGGAAAATTTATCAGCTTTCTATCTTGGGAACTGAGTCTGTGAATTTTATTAATTGGCTACAAAAGGCTATGGTCTCTGCTTTTCATGGATTCCTGTTTATTACAACATGAGAAATCATCAAGCTAAAAAGAAGGATGGTCCTCATGGGTCTCTGGATAGAAGAATTATTAATTCTTCTGAAACAATACATTCTTGAGATACTGAGAAACTCTCTCTGTAGTTTCTTCCAGAAAGTACATATTTCTTGAGGCATTAGCAAACTACAGACAGTGACTTCTCACTAGATCCACAATTTAAAAAATGCTTCCTAAAGACCTTTAATTTTTTTTTGGTATTGGAAACACTACGAAACATTATGGCAAGAATGAGCATGATTTTCATGTTACACTGGGTTGGTTTTGTCAGGAACCATATCTGGCCAGTCTCAGAATCTTGTATCTTCATGCAGAAGTAAGCTGATGCAAATGAACAAGGTGTTTTGTTTACATTCTATTTTAAAATTTCATTACTGGGCACATGATTAGGGTGATAATTCCCCATAAGATACATGGTACTACCGGTTTGCTCTCTCATTTGTTCCCAGGCACACAAGGTGAATTATTAGCATCCATGGAGAGGTTGTAATTCTGCAGTGACAGCTTGCTCCATGCCCTTCACGCATGTAGGAAGAAGGAAATAAGCCCCCTGTCTATCCAGCTGCCAGGACTTTTCCCACTTCTTTACCCACTCTGATCCATCCCATGAACCTTGATGCAGCCCCATCACCTGTGTGTTCTAAGGCCTGTCCTACTATGCTTGGAGCCTTCTGCGGTGTGAGTCTGGGAATACCCACAGAACTGTAAATTCAGTATCAAAATTTGCTTAAGGGATAATGTCAGTGCAATACAGTGTGGTGACAGGATAATGGTCTCCTGACACAATAAAACTGCCAAAAAGAAGCCAAGCAGTTTATAGATAATAAATGTCAAACGCAGGTAGATGTTTATTTTCAGAACATCACAAGCCTATTATGCTGTCAGACCCTCCTGTTTCTATTTCTTTATTTCCATTACGGTAAATGAATAAGGAACAGTAAGGAATGAGATGTTCTGCAGGCCAATCACAAGCTTGTTCAGCCTGAAGGCCCCAGCAAGGCGTTAGTTTACCTTAATGTCTGTTTTTCTGAGCAGCTGCCTTGCTCTGGTTCACTGACACATGACCTTCCGTCGGATAGAAATCCCTCCACCTCTTCCAGGAGGTGTTTGTGTTCCCTTCTTGAAGTTCTCACTGCTGCTAAACCTTTTAATCCTGTTAATCTTCATTCCAGTGAAGGGGGGCACATGGAGGGGAAACAAGGACAAAACGTTTGTCCCTGCATCACACTGCTGGCATCTGAATCAGCTTGGCAGAGATGAGCATTAAATGGTCTTTAGAGGGGGTAGATGAGGGTCATGGGCAGAGTCAAGCAGGAGAGATTTCTGTAATTATGATCACCATGAGTTTCTAGAAGTGTATAATGGGTATCTCCATTTCTGTCCATATTGCAAATGTGGGTTGAGCAAATCAAAAGTCATCTTTTATCATAGAATAACAGAAATCACAGAATGGTTTGAGTTGGAAAAGACCTTAAAATTCCAAGTCCCCTGCCATGGGCAGGACACCTTCCACTAGACCAGGTTGTTCCAAGCCCTGTGCAACTTGGCCTTGAACACTTCCAGGGACGGGGCATTCACGGCTTCTCTGGGCAACCTGTGCCAGGGCCTCACCACCCTCATAGTAAAGAATTTTTTTGTCATATGTTCCCTCAGATGAGCATTTTGCACTCTTTCCTCCTCTTTTGTTGTTGTTATTGGTGGTGAAAGTATTTATTAATGATCTGTATATTCATATTTTATATTGGTGTTTACTAAATAACCACTACATTATTATTATTTTTTATTAGCATTAAACAATAAGTATGGTACTGGTAAAAATAACCTGTGCCCCAAAAGATGGCATAATCTGTTGCTGAACAACAACAACAAAAAAATAGGATGTAGAAAAAGAGTTGGCTGTGCTTTTATTTGCTGCAGCATATAACAAAATTCAGAGCTGCTGAGTGGGCAGGATGTCACGAACAGGCCACGCCAGAGTGGGTCTGGAGAATGGATAGGAAGGGAAGCAAACAGGAGTATCTGAAATGGGGTGAAAAGAGTGTTTCCAAAGGAAAATACACTGAGAAGTAAAGACCATCATGTGATAAGAATGCTGTGGTGACATTTGATCTCACAAACATTATTTATTTTGTGTGCAGCTTTCCATTCACCATCTAAGTGAAGTCAAAAGGCCTCCAGAAAAAAGCAGCATGACTAAGGGAACTCTTGGCAGCTTTCTTGTGCAGAGAATGCCAAGGGCACAGTATTAACCTTCAGACTTCACTCCGGTCCCTTTCTCTTCCTTCACTGGTTTTCCTGAGATTGTTCCACCTTCTCTCGGGCGAATGGCACTGCATTAAGAGGTTTTTACTCTCCTTCTTTCTTTATGGTGGAAAGAAAAACATCCAAGACAAAACCCCTCCACAGAGGAGTGTTGATCTGGACATGAGCCCTAATATTCCATGGACAGCAGTCTGGACTTTAGCACATGTACTGCCTAGGAATGACCAAACATCTGATGGCCAGCATCTGAAAAAAGCACTTCCAGAAGGAAGATGGATTTGGGCATCAAGGGAAAGGCCAGAGTGTCATGATAAGGCTGTTTCAGGATTATCTTGTGGTAGATGGATGCAGTTCTTTGTGCTTGCTGTGACTCTTAATTGTATCTGTTCACACAGCCTTGTTAATTAACATCAGTACAGAAGGGGAACAGATTTACTGAAACATTTCACAATTTCTGCCCATCGGGATCCTTCCACACCCTTTCGAACTGGGTTTTTCATCCCAGTTGCAAGGAGAGCTATCTTTGGTAAACAACCTGGATGAATGATGGCACCTGACAACACAAGTAACACTTACACTCTCTAAGAGTGCGGTCGGCTCACCTGACTTCAACCACCTTTACATGGGCAGATAGTGACAGGACAAGGGGGGATGTTTAAACTAAAAGGGCAGATTTAGATTATATTTTAGAAAAAACCTTTTACTGTGGGGGATGGTGAGGGTCTGGCACAGGGTGGCCAGAGAAGCTGTGGCTGCCCCATCCCTGGAAGCGTCCGAGGCCAGGTTGGACAGGGCTTGGAGCAACCTGGGATAGTGGAAGGTGTCCCTGTGCATGGCAGGGTGTGGAATAAGGTGATCTCTGAGGTCCCTTTCCAACCCATTCTGTGATTCTCTGATCTGAAGGTCAGGGGTCTGGTCTGAACAAACCATCAAGGAGCCATCAATAGTACCTGGAGATAGACATCATGTCCAAAGGCTGTTTCATCCCCATCTAAAAAGAGCTAAAAGTCTAAGATGAAGATGCTAAAGATGTCTTTTTGATGATTATTAAAGGACCTACCTAACTTATTTTTAAACACATATTTTTAAACAGCCAAGTTATGTGAGTTGTAGCCCATCCCATAACTGAACTTCATGACTTCCTATTGCATATTATTTCAATATTGCAATGCAATATTGCAATGCAAAATACACTCTGCAAACTGAAATCACAGGAAAAATGAATAGGTGATAAAATTATGAAAGTTAATTATATCAGATGAAATTGTGATTTTCAATTATGTTTTTATTTCAGGATTAGCTGTCATTAATATTTAATTTTAAATTCTGACACCTCTGTCAATCTACTTAGAATAAGATGGGATTGAGATATTACTTCCATTTATATAAATAATTTATACTAATTTCAAGAAGTTTAGGGTTCTTACCAAAGTTATAAAAATGTGAAATCATTTAACCTGTGAAAGGCGCTAAGTAGCAGGAAGCTGGAACTTAGGAATCAAAAAGGTGGGAAATTTTTTTATTTCTCTCTGGAAGGATGAGATTTGCTATGGTGATGTTGTGATAAAATTTTATGGAGTTCTGAAATTATCTGTTCAATTTATTTATACGCATTATGCTTTAGCTTCATCACAGATGCAAATCATGCCATTAAAAGCTCTCCAACCCTGTTTATGCATCTAGGACATTTAAGATAATTTTATTTAACTAATAAAAATGACTTTTAAAACCCTTGGTTTCTGTACTTTAATTAAATTCCTGGATCCATGTGAAAGTTATTTGGCACCTACTACGCAGAGGGAGGGGAAGTTAATTACATCTTTAGAAAATAAGAAATTTGTCATTCACAGTTTTTCAGCAAAACAGACATGAAGAAATAGAGAACCCAAATAAGGGTATTCTGTGTTATTCTGTATATTTGGTTATGTAAATGCTTACAGATAAAGAACATCCAATATTTGCAAAAATGTGTCCCAGATTCTGCCGACCACTGAAGGTGAACATAAGAACACCTGTACCTATACGTGAAAAATATTTTTTCCTTTCTCCTGGTGTTTTAGGAAAAAAAAAACCCTCCATCCATGTTTTCACTTTTTTCAACCTTGAGGAAGGTAAGGCTGGAGAAATACGATCTGCTCCAAAGCTGGTGAGTTTTGCATCCACAGTTCAAGACAAGGAATAGTAGGAAAGTCATAGCACACTCCAAAAACCTTCTCCAAGCAGCTGGTGCCAACTCTTCGTTTTCTCTGTGTTAGAAGGTCTGGGTGCAATATTCAACAGCCTGCTTGCTGAAGTTTCATGTTATCCCCGTCACCAAGGTCATGCAAAACACACTAATTCTTTCTTCTTTTACGTTTGCTTTCCATATGTTCAAAGAAGACCATCGTGCCCCCTTTGTCCTTTGCTTTTGCATAGCCATTCTGCAAAGAATATTCTCAGAAGGACCAGTACTGTCCCAAGAGGATGGAAAATAGGTAAAGCATGAAGAACTGAGAAGTTTGCAGAGGGAAGATGATTTTGGATTAGGGACAAATCTCAAAAACACTTGGGAAGGGGAAGGAGTGGGACATTGATGGTGAGACACTGGCACAGGTTGCCCAGGGAAGCAGGGGATGCTCCATCCCTGGGAATATTCAAGGCCGGATTGACCAGGGCTTGAAGCAACCTGATCTAGTGGAAGATGTCCCTGCCCACGGCAGGAAGGTTCTTAAAGGTTTCTTCCAACCTAAACTGTTCTGTGATTCTATGATGATTCCATGATTCTCAGAGTGTCACATCATATTCACTACGTTGGTCCTAATACGCAAAGTGCTTCATGATCTTGGCATGGCATCCCTAAAAGACAAATTAATTCATCTCCTTTTGGCAAGACAGAGCCATTCACAAAAAAGACAGGGCAATCAGGTTGACTTATAGCAGAGCTCTCTGCAATTAGTTTACTGAAATTCTGCTTCATAATCCCTCCCCATGGGAGAGTGTGTCATTGGAATCAGCTCAGCAAAGATGAAAGAGGCTCTTCATAGCGATTTCAGCAGGGCAAGTTGACTTCATGGGCTCTAGAAACAGAAATATTTAAACAGAGGTAAGTTTGCTTTTGAAAAGTTTTCTTTATCTTTTATTGCAATTTAATTAAATGCCATTGATAGCAAATGATGAGGTTTCTGCTGCAGCAAGTTGCTCAGGCAGTCATTTTCATGCTGATGATAACAGAATTCTGAAGTCAAACCCAATAATTAAACTCAGCGAAGAACATCAGAGGAAAATTATTGACTGAGGCATTAACTCATGGTTTGTTGAGGGAGGACATCTCACGCCGTGCAGTGAAACCTGCTTGCAGTGAAGTCTCTTTGGTATGTTTTGAGGGCATTGCTTGGATAAATGGCGTGAGAGAAGTGGACAGTGATTCCCTGCTGTCATGCAGATATGAATTTGCAAGGGACATAGAAAGAGGACTGCAATGATAGAGTTCTCTACAACTTGAGGAAAGTACAGGGGCTGTGACAATTTACGTCCCCCATGGAATGGGAGTAGAAGATGACAGTCACATTATATCATCCCTGACTAATCTTACCTCCTTATGGCTTTTCATGTATAAGCAATGGAAATGGTCCTCCAACAAATGAAGCAGGGGTGACCATTTTTGTCCAAAAAGTAGAAACTAAAGTTTAGAGTACACAATCATAACACAGCATTGAGACAGGATCTTTCAAACAGCAACTTATCCTTGACCTATTCACTCAGAATTAAAATTTCAACTCTGGACTGCACTTGCCCAAATCAAGTCTATCCCTGGCTCATCTCTTTATAACTTTCGGCAGCACTGATGTTAAACCATACCAGGCCTTAATGTGTAAGCAACAGGATTAAGTGACATGTCTTAGAGACACATTCCAAGTGATGTTGGACTCTTTTGGAAACTACACCGGTTTTTTTGAAACGTGCACAGATTGTGATGAGGTGAAAACCCATTCTCCCTGTTTGAACATCCTCATAACTCAAACTATTTGGCAATACTAGACCAAAGAAAGAGTCTTGACAAATCTGCCACAGTACATCCATTTGGAAAATGAACCCATGCATGATAATTACTTTCAGGCAGTCATTTTCTAACCAGTTTTCCGCCCATCTTACTTTAGATTTAGCATGACCATCTTTCTCCAGTTTGTTATTTGTGATAAAATAGCATTAAACAATATTAGCAGGCATCCTACAGACTAGTATTTAGTGACTGCTTTTGGCTGTCCTGAAGCCTGTTTTAGAAAGGAAATTACGCTTTTATTCCTTTACAAAACCACATTCCTGCTCATTTTGTTCTGTGAGCTTTCAGATAGTTACTGTTCCATTCAACTCTGGTTACATTCCTGTCAACTCTGGTTGACTGGTCAGTAGCCTTTGCCTTATTATTCCTCCTCTTTCTTTTTAAAAGCTTCCACTTTATTTGCTTTATCCTATCTTATGGGACCTCACCTGACTTGTAGAAGTTCACAGACATCTGACAAAAATTCCAAGATATTTTCCATTTGTTATCTGAGAATCCAATTTAAATTCATCTAAGTTGTTCTCACAACCTCTTCTGCTTTCGTGCTACTTTAATTTGTATTCCTCTGTTTCTGGCATCAATTTTTTAGCCATCTGATTTGATCACACCTCACCCTCTTGTTGAAAACAGAAGAAAAAATTTTATCAAATATTTATAATATCTTGATGAAGAGTCAAGAGGATTCAGTCTAAGAAAATGTTAATTAGTGTGATGTATCACAGCGTCCGTTCCCTCATGGCATGATCTAAACCATCAGACACCTGAGGTCTTTGGTGGGGGTTAGGATCCATCATAGGCAGAAGAAGTTGCTTGAAGGAGACAGTTTTAGAGAATCACTAAATGCATATGGAGAAGGAAGGGGAAAAGGAGAGGGGGTGCATTTGTGTAATGAGGGAGACTGTAGTGACAGTGTCAGACTTTCAATGAACAGGTGAGGTTTGTGTCAGGTCAGAATTGCATTTTGATCTCCCTGTTCGGTACTTATTCTGACATTTCAAAATTAACAGGTTCATTTGGGACTGGGGCTTTTTTTTTCCTGCAGTTGCTACCTCTCTCCTTTCCTCTGTATTCCTCCCATCAAAGTTGCCTGAAATGACACCCCTGACACAATTACTGAACACAGTCACAAAAAAAGAGAGGCTCCATGAAAAACAGGAAAATTTTCATACAGGAAGAGGTATCTTGCATGGCCAAGAGTTTCTAGAGGAATGTTTTTCAAAAGGCCAGAATGCAGGGGATGTTCCAAAGGGTGGAAAGCCTTGTCAATAATATGTGTCAGTAATAAACAACAAATGATATCTCCTGGGAAAGCCACAGCAGCATCAATAATGGAACTGATGCAGGGTAGGGGGGAAAGGCAAAATTAACAAAGAACAAATAAGAGGGAATACTAGTCACCAAAATTTTACAGAAAACATCTCATAAAACAAATGCAATTTAAATATTTTATGATTTTCCAAGGGTGGCTAATTAAGGTAATAACAAAGCTATAATGTATTTAGAGTTCAGTCTGGTGTTTGACTTTTTGCTGCATAACATTTTGATTAAAAAATTGGCTCCACATCACATTAATAAGGCAAATGCTAGGAGCTTAAGAACAGGGTAATGCACAAACCTGCAAAAGGGTTTGTCAAAACGGGAAACTATGATGGAGAGAGGATGCTCTTAGTAGGGTCCTGCACAGACTGTTGCTAGGTCTGCTGCTACCCCATGTTTCTGGAAGGCTGGTTGCAATTGCCATTGGGTGGACTCAATGGTATTAGTGGTCTTTTCCAATCTTAATGATTCTCTGATTGTTCTTATATATCTTTTCCTTAGGAGGGATCCAGTTTAACTGGGTGCTCTCTCTAACCAACAGCTGTATTTTTGGCTCCTATCAAAGCAGTCCTACAGTAAGCACCCAAGTTCCCAGGCAAGTAGTGATGACAGGTGCCTTGAAACCCTTGTAAAGATCCACTTTATCTCATTTAGGGGATTGAATTTAGGCAGGCAAGATATCTCCTTGAAGGCCTCCAGAGCACCTTGTCTATCTCCACTGACCATGCTGGGAATTTCAGCTCTGCTTTTGAGAGCAACTTGACACTGAGTAAGATAAACTGGATCACATCCCCTTGGATCACTTGACCTGTATAAATCTACAGTCTCAAATGATGGGGAAATCTGTATCATTCACTCAGCCTTTCTTGCTTTTAAATTCATTAAATTAGTCCAAGTGCAACAAAAAACTGATACCACACATGGGAATCACCTTTACTCTCTATAGTACATGTGCTGTGTCAAGAGTTAAGAGCATCCAGAGTTTTCATTAAGGAGAAAATATGACCTGAATTAAATTCTTGCTTTGCCAGGAACTTAGGGCATGAAAATTGAATTTCCAGCTGGTATAAGTGGAGACAAAAACACTGAGTTCCTGGTTTTATGAAGAAATAACAGTCTTTCATTTTTCTAACACTCTTTTTCTTTTCTCTTTTCCTATGTCTTAGTTCCAGTCATTCATAATCTGCTCTTCTATCTTTCTATTTTATAGCCATCCCACAGGAGTAATGTGAAATATAACCAATCAGTATTTGTAAAGCACTGTCAGCCTATCAGGTGGAAGGAAGTGTATAAATGCAAATTGTTACAATTGCTCTTACATTGCTGCCAAGGGACCTGCAAACAGAATCATCTCCCCATATATTCAGATATACACAGATATTCAGACAGTTGCATCTTGTGAAACATACAAGCTGAGGAAGTATAAGAGGATAAAAGTTCAATAAAATATAGAAAAAGGTAGTTCAGGAATTGTTTATGAGTTCAAGACTGAATCACTGTTCTGTTACAGATTTTCGCTCAGTTTTGCTTCTAGCACTGTCCCCAGTACCTGTTTTTGGAATATTATCACAGTGTGTTGTCTATACTGGTTTGTATTGTTCGTGACGTAGTGACCTAGTCCTTCTGGGCTCCTCTTGAAGTCAGAGTAATCTAATACAGCTTTTATGGAGCAATCCCGTGACTGTGGTTAGACGTCCACTCGATGAATAGATCTCATATGCTGAGACAAATTATGGTCTAGTGCTTCTCGACATCAACTATACATTGTCTGGGGTAGACCCAAACAACTGTTCCAGATGTTGGCATCTACATTTGATTAGGCAAATTTCATGCTATAATTACCTCTGTCAGTAGATTAAAAGCTGCCAGGGAACATTCCCAAGCACTGGAATGCAATCATCTATATTCTTCAGTTTTAGAATGTTGCCTGGAATTATTTTAGGCTGAAACAACCAGAATTTTTCCAGTGCATTCCTGAGAGCAGCTCAGGATCCAGCCCTAGCCAGGGACCATTCTGAGTGGTTGGTTTGGATACAGCTATTCCAGAGACAGGGATATTTTATTGCTATAGACACTCACAAGCTGTGCCAGCTGGACCCAGAGCTAGAAACTGGACCCTGGCACTGCTTGGTTTACCAAGAGAGTCGTACTCAACACCCATCACAACAATGGGAACATTCAGTGGTACACAAAAATGCTTCCTAAGGTCCCAAGTTGGCAGAACATTTACAGCCCTGATGGATCAGAGCTTATTCAGTACCATTCCGTGGGAACAATGTGGCAAAGGCAGAAACAAGACCATATTCCCTGCAGGAAGCTTTCAAATCCTCCAAGCTCCTTGTGGTGGTTTGAACCTGAGTTGATGGACAATTGTTTAGACCAATAACGCTTCTCGAAATCTGCATATTTAAACCGTGTGGAGGTGCAGGAACTCTCTCTTGCTTCCGGCCCTTGGACAGGTAACTGGGCCTGGCTGCTCAGCCCGTGCGGGCCGGGCTGGGCCTGGCTGGGCCTGGCCGGGCCTGGCCGGGCCTGGCTGCTGGGCCTGGCGAGGGCTGGGCTATGGCCCATGGCTCTGTGTGGGCCAGCCCTCCCACTGCAGCTTGGCAAGATCATGGCCACTCAGCTAAACATCTCAGCCATTCCTGCTCCATCTCGGCCCTGCGGGGCCTGGGCCGCGGCCCACGGCTCCGTGCAGGCCGGGATGGCCCTCCCTCAGTGCGGCCGAAATGAACTGTACAGCGAGACCAGCTCTGGCCACTGCCCGGCAGAGATCATGTAAGCAACAGAGAGATAAGTTCCAGCTGCAAACCCAGGCCCAGGTAAGATAACCCTTTCTGCGCTGTAAGTTCCCCCGAAGAAATGAACCCTGCAAACATCAATCCTCTCCCAGGTCAGAGGAAAGGGAAAGGCAAAGGCACATCAATAGATACCATGATAGCAACACCAAAGTCAGTGAAGAAGAAAAAGCTGAAGCCCAGAGAGAGGAGATAGAGGAGATGCGTTAAACCTAAAAGATGAAATTCTTTTGTGAAGCTATGATGATGGACTATGATACATCAGAGAACCCCTTGTAATTTCGTGATAAGCATGGGGGGTAGAGCGTTCAAAATACAGCCATGAGCAAAGATGCCTTTGCTGAAATAAGTAAATGTTGAAGTAGCTGTGACTCAATGAGAAGCCTGAACAGAGAAATAGTGATGAAGTGAAGTAGCTGTGATCTACTTGAGAAGCCTGAATAAAGAGATAGTGATGAAGTGAAGACCCTTGCTCCCAGGGAAAAAGACGACCTCTGTTCCTAGAGATGAAGTTGATCCCAGAAGTACATGAAGAGAACCTTTGCTCTTGAACAGCTCATCCTTAAAACAGGACCCCATTAGCTAAGACTGAACCCTCAAAAACAGCTGTGAAGAAAGCTGTAAGTCGAGGGAAGGGACTTTTCACATGCTAGCGGAAAACCACCCGGGCGGCTGTTGTGCTGCGACAGTGGAAGCCACGAGAAGACTCTTTCTTGTGGAGAAGCCCATAGCATGGGTAAAAGAGACTCCTCTCCCTAAGTGATGAAAGACTATTATAGAGGTGGTAAACTGACTAAAATAATCCCAAGTTTGTGTCTTTATGTTGTAACTGGGAGGAGCAAGGAGGATGGGGGAAAGTGTTCTGAAGGTTTATTCTGATCCTTATTATTCCTTTTTCTTTTAGTTCTGTTAATAAACTTCTTTATATTCTTTAGGTTTGGAGTCTGCTTTGCATTCCTCCTAATTCTTATCTCAGAGAAGGTAAGAAATACAAACAAAACCACTACACTCCCACAACCACAGTCACACTGGGTTTGGTTTGGTTTTTTGATTGGGTTTTTTTCCTGCTTGTGTTCTTGGGGGTTTTTTGTTGTTATTGCTTTAGGATTATTTATTTGCTTGCTCTTTTTAGTTTTGGTTTGGTGTTGCATCTTTGGTTTTGGTATGGGTTTGTTGATCTGGGTTTCCTTCAAATGTTGCATTACTCTGTAAAAGACAGAAAGAAAGGAGCTGTGCTGATGTATTTTGCATGGACTCATGACCATGTAGGTTTGCTATTCACGAAACAAGTTCTCTGGCTCCCTGTTATAAATATCTTAAAGCAATGCAGCTTTTAGGAGCAATAAAGTACTTTACCCTCAGCCTGTTCTCCTAGGTAATAAATTAATTAGTTTTCATATTCCTTTTTACCTCTTATTGAAACCATCATGCCCCCATGATGTTTAACAGCCAACAACACCACTAGGAGGGATTTATTGCATATCTTGATTTTGTGTCAGTCTAAAGGAATAAAGTCCTGGATCTGGCTGCTCTTTGCTTCTCCTCATCAGTTTCTGTAGCAGCTTCTCTTAGCACACTCGTCTCTGCCCTCACAGGACTCACAGCAAAGGCCATTTCAGGCCATTTTCTAAACAGGACACTAAGGGGACAGAATTAGCAGAGGCAGCTTCAATAAAGGAGAAGCAAGAAGCCCCTTAGGAGGATGTTTTATGAAGGTGGTCTCTTCTACAAGATCTATAGTATTGCCTTTCAATCCTGAACCCACCTTGGTAAACAGAAAACAATGCTGCAGAGTGGCATCACCCTCTGATCTGGGCTAAAGTACAACACTGCCCTCCATCCTCCATAAGGAGGTGAAATTACACAAGGCAAGCATCCAATACGTTGTCAGACCAAGAATTAACACCATCTATTTTCTTACTGGGATTCCTGTGCTTAGGAGAGGATTTCCGCCCTCCTCTGGAACCGCAACATTAAAAATACATTGCACTACTTTCCCCAGCCAGTTTGAAAACTCACAGCAGAGATTTGGTGTCCGTGTAAAGCCCTTGCGGAGGACGTGGGTAGCAGGTACAATTGACAGAGTCACAGATCTCCATCTAAGGATGGGTTGTAGCAGACACCTTTGTTCCCAAAGGTGTCTGCTACTTTTCCAAACAGGCAGGGACATGAGAATCAAGTCACATGGTGACAGAAGAAATGAATATTCATTGTTTGCCTTTTATGATAGTAGGAAGCACAGCAGCAAGAGCTGAAAAGATGGGGTTTAATTTTCGCAGAAGTGATAAGGAACACTTGGGAATGCATTTGTTTTATTTTTTCACTCATCTGAGGTAGCTTCCTCAGTCATTTCCATTTTCTCCAGATGAATCAATATTTTCTCTCTAACAAAAGAAAACAAAACCACAACTTAACCTCCCCACCCACACAGAACATATTACTTAACTGCCTGCTGCTCCCAGCTATCTTTGCAAGCTGTGTTCTTGAAGCATTTTAATTTTTCAGCCCTCTCAAGAAATATAATAACGTTAACATTGTGGATTTTATGATGCTCTTACTTGTTACGGATCTTGCAGTTCTTTTCTAACATTGGGAGCTTTTATCAAGTTATAGTGTGAATTAGCTACAAAAGCTTAGAAAATGGCAAGGATGATTTTGCAACCAAAAAAAAAAAAACCTAAACAGGAGAAAAACTTGACTATGTCTTTCTAATAAATTTCCAAGAAAGTTTCTAATTTTTGGTTAAAAACTCTGAAATTTATTAGGATTTTCAGAATTAATCAGGGAAAAAGTATTTAAAATATATTCTAAAAAGTTTTTTTTCAAAATCAAATTAACTTGTTGTAGGAGACACAAAGCAATCTGCTCAATGTGTAGAATAAAGCACTGGGTTTACACCCAATATTTTTCAAAATCTGCTTTTCATATCTGAAAGAATTGGCCAAGTTTATCCAACAATTATTAACGCTTTGAAAACCCTAGCTTGACATTCTTTACTTATGTGAGCAGAATTTTAGCAACTTCCTCAACTGCTCTGCAGCTACTTCAGGAAATAGAATCCAACTGGGGGGATAAAACTTTTGCAATAAAGCTGAATACTTGAAAATATATCAGTACATGATTCAGTACTTGTTTCCTCCCATACCAGAGATTCAAAGCCTCTTTAGCTTTTAATCTTTTCCTATTACCACTACACCCTCCTGCGCCTCTTCTGACAGCCTGGCTGTCCTTGCTTTTCAGCAGTGTCAGGTGTTTCTGTATAAAATCTCCAGTGCCAAGGGGTGCAGGTTTATGGTCCTGCAGGGCCTGACATTCTCCCTAAAAGGCACCTCAGCATTTCATTCCCTCCCCTTCTTCAACTGGAAGGGTTTTCTCAACTTTTTTCAAGACCACAGTACAGAAACAAAATATCCAATTCAACCACAGTAACCACTAGTTTTGCTTTGTATTTTTTCCCTGAAGGGTCACTCCAATTCTTACATCCTTTCTCCACTGCTGTCATCTCCCAGTAGAACAAACCTCCTCTGTCTCCCCCTTCCCATCCCTGCCCTCCCTGTGCAGTGCTGGTCCTGCTGTTCAATGACGTTCAGAACTGAAATGAGAATTTCTAAGGGATTTTTTATTATGATCCATGTTTCTAAAACTAAACTCTATAGTACATTAGAGATTTTCTTTCCAGTTTGAGATAGAAAATCGTAATAGTGTGTGAACACGAACTGCTTGTTGGTATGAAGTTTGTTTTACTTACTGTTATGTACACAGCCTGTGTCGCTATTCTGAATTATCCCCCTGCATTATTTTTTCACTATTTAATGTCTTTTTATACCATTCATTTTTACTATATCCACCCATCTATTAAATCATGACAACTTCAAATCACTATGTCAATAGGACCGTTTGTGCCTCTACTTGTTTTTGAATCTTCATATGGCAATCTGGCTCCTGGGCACCCAATATACCTTTTCTCAATACCTAATCAGTACACCTATGCCACCCCCTCAAGCCTGTCGATAATTCTTATTTACACTGTTGTGTCTCAGTAGTACTGTGGAACACAGTCCACCAGTGCAGACTCATCAGAGAGTCAGATGTACTGTTCCCATCCTCCTTGCTTTAGGTTACCCTGCAAGTAAATTTGATTTGCTTGGACTTTCTGCTCTTTCCCGAAGCCTTTTCCAAAACCATGTCTACTGTGCTATAATCCCATTATTTTCTTTGTGATGAATCAATTGTTTCCAAAGTTGTCTCCTTTCTGGGAATAGGCAGCTTCACTTATTTTCCTCACACAGATCTGCACTTTTTCGAAGCTGAATTGTCTCAAATATTTTGGAGTGTTTTTCGTTTCTCTCTGTGGTTTGCTATTTCTCTGAGCTCCAGAGTCTGTGAACCATCACTCGTTTCCCCTAGCTAACATCCCTGATGTGTCTGTTATTCCACTTTAAAGAGGATTCATTAGATGACACCAGGGAGGATATAAATATCAGCATATCCCAGCACTGTTCTCAGAAAAGGTGCTGATGCCCTGCTTGTTTCTGAGACATACTTCAAGCTGACTTTTTAGGTCCTCCATGGATTTTGCCATTTGGGATGACCAATATAATGCACTGCTCATTTTATCATTCACGTTACCTGTGGGGTAACACTTGCAGGCACCTTAAGATCAGCAGTATCTAGGCCACTACACAAAACCAGCCTGAATTTGAAAGGCACAGTGTGCTTGCAGCACCCATTCAAGTATCTAAAAATTAAGCCAGTTTTACCGGCACTAATGCCGGATTACACCTTGTTACTGTGTACTCCCAGGGACAGGCAAGACCAACTGGCAGTGCCCTTTGGCACTATTCTTTATCCTCCTGCTCAGGAAGGGAGCAGCATGTACTCGGTCACACCTTTTGCTGCATATCTTTATTTGCCCCCTCTTTGTGCGGTCCGTGTTTCAGCCATGCTGTGTTGGAATGCTCCACTGCAGCATCCTGGCAGTTCTTGTCCTGGTGCTGTCCTGGTGTTGTCCAAGACCTCGAGAAACAGCAGAAAAAAATCATCCTTTGCCATATCTTATTCAGGCACTAGAGGGACCTGCCTGTCCCAGGGTGGTCCAGTCAGTTTGTGCTGTGTTCCTGAACTGTTCCTGTGGTCACTGGCTGTAATGAATCATCGAAAATTACTGTCTGCGACCTAACAGATCAGTGGGGAATGGTTTTAAGGTTAAAGAAGTGCAGATATACATTAGATATTAGGAAGAAATTTTTTACTGTGGGGGTGGTGAGTCACTGGAACAAGTTGTTCAGAGAAGTCATGGATGTCCCATCCCTGGAAGTGTTCAAGGCCACGCTGGATGGGACTTTGAGCAACCTAGTCTAGAGGAAGGTGTCCCTGCCTATGGCAGGGAGTTGGAACAAGGTGTTCTTTAAGGTCCTTTAGAACCCAAATCATTCTATCATTTTATGACCTAGCCAAGCTCCTTAACAGTGATCAGCTCTGTGAAGGACCCACTGGGCAAGGCCACAGCAACCAAGAGAAATTATTCCAGGTTTCTCCCTGCTAGACCAGCTCCCAGTGCCATCTCAGTCACAGGAGCAGTAAGTGCCAAGGATCCAAAGGCTCCAGGCCCACAGTGCTCAGGTATCTCTGCCACCCACAGCTTAGACATGGTCACATACTCTGTCAAGGGCTGTTACAAGCCTGCACGTGTAGAAATTAGGAATCAGGCTCTGGGTTCCCACTCAAGATCTCACTTCTGTGTGTAAGTACAAAGGCTCGATAAAGCCTTTGCATTTAGACTTTATTCACTGGGAGCACTCAACCATTGGCATAAGTACATCATAAAATAGACAAAGAGCTGTAATATGTACCAACGGAGCTTAGCATTTCCTGGGGTTATTGAGGAAGACAGTACCTTATGATGAGCAAATAGATGGCTGACAGGGTCTTTTCTACAGAACTTCCCCCCTTAGACCTCTCCTTCTTGTTGTCTGTAAGAACTCCAGTTACATTTGCTGATCAACAATATCTAGGCCACTAAATAAAAACAGCTTAAATTTGAAAGCCATTATGTGCTTGCAACACCCAATCAAATACCTAAAAACTAAGCCAGTTTTACCAAGGCAGTTGTTTCCACACTTCTGAAGGACTTCAGGCTCCCAATCTGAATCAGTGTCTCTGCACCCTAGCGCAGGCCCGCCAAAGCCATCACAGGTGGGCTCCTTCTCCGCCAGTCCTGTTCATCCCCACAGAGTCATAGAGTCAGAGAATGATTAGATTAGATTAAAAGACCTCAAAGATCATCAAGTCCAACCATTAGTATCAGTAGAAGCACGTGTAGAAGGGGTGTCAGCATAAAAGGGACTGCTGAATATGCTCTTTCTTCTCCAAAACACTGATAAATACTTAAAGCTGAGTGCAGCCTGCTGTTTGTCTAGTACTGAATCAGACAGGGGATGCTAACTGACATTTTTGAGCTCCCCAGCTTCCACTCACCCTCCTATTTCTGTAGGGCTTTATTAAGGGAGAACCTTGTTCTCTCAGACTTTGCAGTGCCCTTGGTCCCATCTCATAATAAATAACTTCTGCTTGACAAAACTCACTAAAACATAACAGAAATTTGGGGAAAGGGGAGACACCAAGCAGAAACCTGCATTTTTTGGTTTTTGCTTTTTAATTACATTTCTGGGATTTAGAATTACAAGTTAAGCATAAAGCTCCTGCAAAGCCAGCCTGCCTTTCCTCCTGCCTTTCCTGCAAGGGGCTGTCAGCTCTGCTGGAGCTGGACCTGCTGTCCCGGGCAGTCCTGGCTGAGGTTCCCAAAGGAGCAGAGCTTGCTGTCTGGAGAGTTGGTGGGCAGCTTGCCTGCTGCAAATGCATTTCTCTGCTGCTCTCCGTTGGTCCGAAGGAGCTGCAGAATTTTCCTCCTCTTATGTAATGGTCTGCTGGTGTCTTTGCTTGGAAAATCTCTTTTTCAGCTGGAGGGTGTCAAGAGATGCGTCCTACCTCTCCTGGGTCACTGCTGAGAGAGCAGCTGGCCGAGGGAGATGTGCCAGGGTGTGGGGCAGCAGTAAGGAGCAGCTCCTCTCCCCTTCTTCCCCTTGTGTCCAGCATTTCCCGGGATCACCCTCCTCCTCACAGGAGCACGGGGCAGCAAATGGGGGAAAGGGGAAATTTGGGCCGGGAGTTTTGCCTGGAGCGGCGTGCGCCGTGTGTCGCGTGTCCCCCCGCCCCCCGAGAGCCACAGTGCGGGGGGGATGCGGTGGGACCGGGGAGCGAGAGCGGAGCGCGGCGGGGGGAATGCGGGGGGACAGCGGGATGACAGCGGAGCTCGACGGGGGGGATGCGGTGGGACAGGGGGATGAGAGCGAAGCGCGGCGAGGAGATGCAGCAGCCACGGGACCGGGGGATGGAGAGAGGAGTGCGGCGTGGGGATGCTGCAGCCGGGGGACAAGAGTGGAGTGCGGAGGCTGCTGCTGCTGCTGCTGCTGCTGTGGGAAAGCGGATCGCCAAGTCTCCGGGCCGACCTCTCCCTCCTCCGGCAACCGGAGGGGATGGGGAGGGGGAGTGAGGGAGGGGCACGGAGGGGTCGGGGGACGTTAAAATGCAGCATCATCCTCCGGCCCCGGCGAATT
>VZRQ01008991.1:2961782-2983289 GCA_013397975.1 Machaerirhynchus nigripectus
AAAAAGGGAAAAAAAGGCAAGGACCCCCCCTCCTCCCTCCCCTGCCCGGTCCCTTCCATCTCCGGCACACACACACACCCGCACGCACACACACACCCCATTGATCAATATTTGGCTGTCTTGCTGCAACTTGCTGCAGTCTTTTAAAGGAGTAGTAGAGAGAGAGGGAGAGAGAAAGGGAAACTGGCAGGAAGGGGTAAGGAGCTACACATGTCACATGTGCTTTCTAAGACGGCCAGGAGCATCTGCAGGCTGGATCTGGTGGAGGATGCTGCGGCAGGTGATACACAGAGGGCTCCAGTCGTTTTTCTACAAGCTGGGCTTATTCGTGAGCAGGCATCCGGTGTTTTTCCTCACTGTGCCCGCAGTCCTGACCATCATCTTCGGCTTCAGCCTGCTCAACCGCTTCCAGCCTGACACTGACCTGGAGAGCCTGGTAGCCCCCAGCCACAGCCTGGCCAAGATCGAGAGGAGCTTAGCCAGCAGCCTTTTCTCCCTCGATCAATCCAAAAGCCAGCTGTATTCGGACTTGCACACCCCGGGGAGGTATGGCAGGGTGATTCTCCTCTCCAAACCCGGAGGCAATATTTTGCATCAGGCTGATGTGATCCTGCAGATCCACCGAGCCGTGCTGGAAATGAAGGTGAACTACAAAGGCTATAATTATACTTTTTCCCATCTGTGTGTGTTGAGAAATCAGGATAAGAAATGCGTGCTGGATGATATTATTTCAGTGCTAGAGGATCTGAGGCAGGCTGCCCTCTCCAATAAGACAACAGCCAGGGTGCAAGTGAGCTATCCCAACACTAAATTAAAGGTATGCTCTTACTGCATGCTTTTGCCAATTAAAGAGGCAGCACTTCATTTCTTGTCCTAAACAGCAAAGAGAAATATATTCATATCTATCGCTCTCTATCGAAATGTGTGTGATCTGGGCTTTCCTCGTGAAGCAGCTGAATCCGGTGCCTTGCTTTTGTTCTGGGCGAGGAGGGAGGGTGGGGGACTGGACACTGCTGGAGCAGAAGAAGGGAGCGGAGAAGAGCCTGAGCACTGGGAGACCTTGCAATGCCTTGAAGGCTCAATACATGGGGGAAAAGGGACAGGAGGTCGGTGGGGGGGTTGAGGGCTGGTTTGCACTATCACCTTTTCCAGCCTCACTGCTGTGGTGGAATAATTTGTCTTTAATGTGGCCAGAAAAATCTTTCCTCAGAGGCACAGCGAGGTCCTATGTCTCCCTGCCCCTGCCAGTGCTGAAGGAGCAGCAGGAGGTTTGGGCCAGAAGCAATTTCAGGTGTCCTGCCTTCTTTACGTGCATGCAAAGAAGGTGAAGGGAAGAGGGATTTTTTTTTCCTCTCAGTGTGAAAATTATTAACTCTGTCGCTGATGGATGGGCTGGAGTTTTGGGATGGATCCCATCAGCTAGAGGCTTCCAGGAAAGTTGAAACAAGGTAAAAGGTGAAAGAAGTTTCTGTCCCCCAGTTAAAATAATAAACAATTTGGCACAAATTATCTCAGGACTATTTCCCTGGCACACAAGCACCCATCTGCTTTCCCTCCCATCTGGAGCAATTCCGTTCACCAGGACTAACCTGCTGTGAGTAAATAAGGCACAAAGTTTGCGGTGGCTCATGAAAGAAGTTTCTGTGGGTTACAGTATATCTGCATGCTCCCTGGGCATTGCACCAGAGGCAGGGTTAATTGAACAGAGTGTAACAAACTACCTAGGACACTATTTACTCATGACTCAGGTCATACGGAAGAACACATGCTGCTTCTTGTAAACCAGAGATCTCTGGGGTTACCTCTCCCCCTTTTTCCAAGAGTTCCTCAGGGGTAAGGGAGGTGCTCTTGCAAGTACCAGCACTAAAATCCTGAAGCTATAATTTGTTTCTTACTGTACATTTACCAGAAAAAAATCCCCTAAAGTCAGTCCCTGTTCTGAAATCTGAAACAGAGACAGATTGATTTTATAGGTCTTTTTTCTTCAGTAAAACTGCCAGGTGGAAAAGCTTGGATTTGGTCCCGTGGCTGTAGATGTTACAGTAATTGCTTTGTACAGAGTTGTGGCTGCCTGAGTTGAGTGTGTAGAAATGAAAAGGTGTCCTTGCAACTGCTGGAAAGTCCTGAGTGCAAAGACTGCTCAGAAAAACAAGTTATTCTGGATTTAATATCCCTGACCAAATTTTATCTTCCAGTTTGCTGCAAAGACAATCCAGCTATGGCAGAATTAAAGTTGTATCCTTTACATTTTGCTTGTTTTTAAAATAAGGATTAAGGTAGTTCAGTGCAGAACACTGATAATCTAGACTAACAGTGTTATAAACCAGCTTTATACAGAAATGGTCAGCCTTCTCTCTCAATCCAGCTTAATTTTCTTCTGTAGAGAAACCCTAACTGAGCTTGTCAAAACTAGGATGCGGGCACTTGCAATGTGTTCTTTTAATTAGAAGATTGCCTACAGCTCCTCCTTTTTTAAAGATAAAAGCAAAGGAAAAGATAATGTGATCTGCATTAGTTACTTATTGGATTGCTAGATAATTCACAGAAAGAAAGGTTTTCCCAAAGCGTAGAATTCTGACTCTGACCCCTGCCAAACACCAGCCCAGCACCTTCAATCCCCCAAGGAGTTGTTGTGTGTTATCTTCTGGGTGAGGGAATAAATGCCCTTGAGTACCTCAGTTTAAAGCCGGACTGAGCAGGCAGCTTTCTGCCCCCTTCCCAGTGAAAGAAGGTACAGCCGCCAAATCTGTACTTCAGAGAAAAGCCAGCAATTACAACCCGTTTCTGTGGATAGGGAGAGTTCATACTTTTACTGAGAAAGAGAAACACACTTTGCCACAATTTTCCTTCTTATGTGGTAAGGACTCTATTATGGAGCTGTGGTCAGCCCTGAACCTGGGCTGGTCTTCAGCAATGGTGTGTCTGCAGAGACTCACCTACTCTTGTCTCTTTGGCTCCAGCTGCTGGGATTAAATTACTGTTTTGTATAAATTAATTCACTAGTTCATCTCTGTCATTTCTGTTGTCCCATCTACCAATGGTTAGGAAGTTGTGGACAACATCTCATGATCTCCTACAAACTATGTGCAAAATCTTGGTTTAATCCCGGCTCCCATTCTGTTTATTGACCTCCCTCTCTTTGCACCTCTGAGCAAAGGCTGTAGAAACTCAGGCCTGTATTTCTTGTGTTGAGGTGTCTTGTTGTGTTTAACCAGAAACATCTCAAATGCTGCACCCACTTGGGTAAATGAGTTTCTGGATTTTCAGCAAAGGGAAACCACCCCTGTGGCTGTATCTGTGAGGTTTTATATTTCTTTGTACTTGAGTTGTGATGTTAAGGAAAAGTTGTGGCTAAACCTCATGGGACTGCAAACACGAGAGCCAAATCTGCCTGCTCTTATTCAGTGTGGGCCGGTGTCCATCTCATTCACTGGTCCGTGCCCTTGGGATCCTTCTCAGCTTCTTCTCACTTTCTTGCACGCTTAGGCCCCACCAGGATTTCTAGGTTGCCTCATTTTCCCAAAGGTGACATTGCTTGGTTAATAGTGGTAGGTTTTGCTCTCTCTTGTTCTTTTAAAAATGGCTTCAGATTGTACAAAATTCTTCTAAGAACAATATGGGGATTTATAAACTGTGGAGACACCCCAGATGTGTTTCGTTTGCAGCTGTCATGGGTCAAGTGTCAAACTGTGCTGGTCTGGGAACCACAATGACAGTGTTGAGCTGTTCCACTCCTGCTGCATCTGGGAACTGCAAAAAACATCTTGTAGTTTTTTATTTCCCTCAAGCCTTGTGAGTAGCTTTCACTTTGTCTCTCTTCTCATCTCCTGCTGGAGGCCAAATAGGTTCAAACCTCTTAGGTGAGGCTGGCTGAAGGCTGACAGGGAGTGAGCTCTTAGCAGGTTTCCCACAGGAACTTTGTGGGAACCACTCAAGCAGGTTTCAGCAAACTGCTTCAGTTTTGAAGCAGCTGTTATTGGGCTGCAAAATCTGATGAACCTGCTTGGCTTTTCCTGAGGAAGTCTGGATGTGAAGGGTAATCGTTTAACTGTTACTTGCTGTAGCGTTGGAAGAACTTATAGCCCTAAATACTTCTACTTTCACTATCCCTCTGTAAGTCAGGAAGTTGATGTCTCCACTCGCCAGAGAAGGAGCAGAGACACAGCACTCACATTCAGAGCACAGACTGCAGGGTGGTTCAATGCCTGACATGGGTTTAAAATCCACTCTGGCAACTCAGGAGTCATTGTAGGCTAGTGCAGATGAACCAGGATGTAGGAAAATGCCAGCTCCTGTTGCTTTGGGGACAAAGTAGCCTGCTTACTGCAGTCTGCAGCCCAGCCAGAGAGTGACTTGCCCAAGGTCATGCAGATAGATCGTGGCAGAGCAGGAAAACAAAGCTGGATGTATGAAGTCTTGATGAAGACTTTTGAGATACTTCCTGGAAAAACATTGCTCATGTTTTCCTCACTTCAGGGCGTAAAAATGATGTTCCTGTGCTTGGGGTCTGGACTGTGCCCTAACTTGCGTAGCAATTAGACTGGGCAATTCTACACACTGCACTCACCATCAGTCATCAAACTGTTAAATCTCAAGTTTTGGCATATATCAGCATTGTTTTTGTCAGTTGAGACTTCCAGAACAGTGACTGGGCATGACTTGGTAGACAGCATGGGAAAGAGTCCACTCCGGGTGGGTAAATCTAATCCATCCTGATGATAACTGCGTAGTGTTCTTAGAAGTGAGCACATTGTGCCCTCAAAATGTAGTCTAAGGCACCGTTTATTTGTTGGTATAAACAGAATTATTGATTACTTGAGGATTACTTCTTGTGTACCATGAAATATGAGGGAAGAGATTGCTTTTTGACCCTGGTTTGTCTACAACCATAGAAAATTTGCTGTCCTATTCCAGAAAAAAAGCAAAAAAACTGCGAGCAAAAAACCTGCAAACAAAAATACTGAAAATGATTTCTGAACAGAGTCCTTATCTGAAAGGGGAAAAAAAAAAGCATAAAACCATTTTTTCAGGTATTTAATCTTTACTGTTTCTTTGTTTCTTTTCATGTTTATTTGTAGTTTGTCGGAGAAAAGATAGTAACTGAGAACTTGCCTGTCTGAGATCAAAAAAAATATGTCAATTGCTGGTTTAAAGGAACCTTTTTCAGCAGATTATTTTCTGTAATACTGCCTTCAATTAATTAAGTATCAGTCATTTATGAACACTAGGTGAAATAGCAGCCAATAAACCAGAAATCTCTATTACCACATTTGTGATAAACACATCAGCTGGATACTGAATCTGCTCTTGCTTAGGCTGAAGTGTTACTTGCATTCACTTAACATCTTGAAACTGCTAATTGCAGTTTTGCTACTGGCCAGATTCTCAATTTTTCTCACATTAACAGCTGTATTTTTAAATGAGTCTTGTTCCATTTGCATTTGTGGAGCCTTTCTGACTGTACTAAGATTAATCCCTCCTTAGATGTCCTTGAGGCACAGGCCACCTTCATGGCACAGGGACGACATGAAACCAGAGGCCACCTACATCAGAGTAGGCATCTATGAACCAATAATATCCACACCCTGGTTATTCCTTCAGTAAAATCAGTTCGAGTGTAAGATTGCCCTAACTCCAGTAAGCAAATATTTCCTTGGAGGCAGTGTGGCTCTGCACCCATTTGTGATACCACCTGTCCCAATCCAAGCATGTGGCTCAGGATCTTGTGTTCTGTGGCTAGAAAAAGCTATCAAGTCAAAGCAAAATAATAAAACATGTTCAGGGAGAAGATCAGAAGTGGGAGGCTGGAGGCTGCTGATAGTTTTCATCTCAGCCTCTTGGATGAAGACAGGATGGGGCAGGCTGAGCTTGGAATAGCTGCTCAGTAGCATGAAAGCAAGTGGAAAATGTTTGAAGGCTAGTAGCATCTTCTGGCTCACAGATTGGGAAACTAATTGGGGAAGAAAAAAGACACTTTTACTCTTCCAACTGTGTTTCTGTACTGTCCGGCAGCACTGGGGAGGGCTCCTGACCCTCCTCACCTGGATGGGCTGGTGGAGCTGTGCCTTTGCTGGGAGATGTCTCTGCAGATATCAGCTCTTGAGGATGTGATCAGGCAGCCTGTCTGCTCAGTGTGGGCAAGAAATTGTTTCCTTTCATTTTCAGGAAAATTCTCCACTCCTTCCTTTGCTTAGTACATTAGGAAAGATCTCTACCTTGGCTCTGATAGACCAAGTGTAAGATAATTCTGTTTTGTAAAAGCAAGGCCAGACTATGAGCCCTGAGTGCACTGGGGACATGAAACTGGGTTAATCTGTACCACGGTAAGCTATTCCAACATAAACAAACGGCAGAAAGGCAGCAGAGACCTATCAAAGCAAGCAAGAGTGTTTGGGTGGTCTTTTTGCCTTGCTGTTCTTCAGTTAGGAACTTTCCTTGTCAGTCTCTGAGGGATATTCCACCTTCAGCTGATCAGGGATGTAGACAGCAAGTTCCTTGGATGTGGGGTTTATTCCCTCCCGTCCAGCAGTTGAGAGCAGTGGCCGTATGCTCTTTGCATGACTGCAAAGAAAATATTCTCCATTGCCCTTTTGGATGACCTTGGTCATCTGCTTCCTGCCTTTCCCTCCCAGTTATTCCACTTTTTAGTTTTGTCAGCACTTGCAGGGGAACATGGCCTTTTGTGCAGTGCCAGGCCTTGATGTGAATAATAAAGAAGCAATTGGAAGGTTGTTTAGTAGGAGAGAAGAGCAAGATGCAATTACAAACCCCTTCAGTTAGTAACAATGGCTCATCCCTGTGGATCTGGGATGGATGTCATCTGCTTGCCAAAGGGAGGAAGCCCAGTAGAACTTTGCCTTCTTCCTAAAATGATAGTTCTCTGAGGACTTAAAACCCCATTTATTTCCTTTACTAAATATTTGGTTAATTCTTGCCAATGTTTCTGCACTGACGTAGTAACTTCATATAGCAGCCATCTCTGTGTTCTTCCAAAATGCCTTTGTAGCCCCTTGCTGTACTGGCAGTGGGAGCTGTTGGAGGGCTCTGAAATTCTCTCTTCAGGTTTACAACAGATGAGTATTCTTGGTATCTGTAACAAAAGGAGAGGAGTAGGAGAGGAGAACCTTATACATATTCTATGGTAGAAGTGAGAGGAACTTTGTAAGAACAAAATTAGATTGATAAGTATGGCCACAAAGAAGTTCCTAAATTGTTTAGCATCCTTTATGCATATGTGGGTATGCATATTACATGTATATCTTAGTTGGTAAACAATTATGTAGATAAGCCTGGACTAGGCATTTGGAAAATAGTAATCTAACAGCAAAACTCATATTAAACCTGTTCAGACATTGAGATAAAATACCTCTATGCACTCTGTGCACCAGTTATCATAGAAGTCACAGTCAAAAAAACCTGCTCACTGGTTTTCCAAGAGAAGTGAACTGAGTTGGGGAAGCCGTGATCCCGCATTTGTATTGAAAGCTTTTAATTTATGCAGGCTCCACATCCACTGCCCCTTCATACTGCAAACAGTGAGACGTGGCTGGGACTTGAGCTTTAAAACAGTTTTAAATACAAATGAAAGTCTTCAACAACGTAGGAAAGCAGATCCTGTGTGTGATGGAAAGGAGAGGGGAAGACAACGAGAGGCCGAAGGAGCAAGCTGTAAAGTCTTTAAACCTCTTTTTCCCACTGTATTTGTCCTGTTCTCTGTTTTCCTACCTACCAAGGTGAAAGGTGCTCATGTGGAGAATAGGCAGGAAAGCAAGTTCTTGGAAGTGAGGCTGTGAAGCATCCTACAAAGGGAGAGAGCAGTGACTGAGCTCCTGAGCATTGCAGAGACGATCATGTGCAGTGGCACATGTCATTGTCCTTGCCCTGGACTCGCTGGGTGTGAATTAGCCTCACTTTTACAATGGTCAGGCCACTTGGGAGCAGGAGCTTAAGGTGAAGTGCTGGAGATTTTTGATGACACTATCAAGGGTGATCTGGTGGCAGCAGGAAGATTTCCAGCTAAAAAGATTTACTGTGGAAGCAGCTCAAGGGCAAACCGGCAATCATTTTTTTTGTGGCAGCTCTGGTATGAAATTTTGCTGAAGTTTTTTCTTCTCCATAGCACCACTCACACGCTGGTAGGCAATTCCTACACAACAGCATTTCTGCATGCCCAGCAGCAGCTCTGTGAGACACCAGACAGCACTCACAACTGTGAGTTGGCCAGATCAGCTTTTCTCCCCAGTTTTACATTTTGCCACCAAACACACCCTCCTCCAGTCCACTCATCAAACTGGCATCACAGCCACTGAACTGCTGGGTGATCATGGGTTGAGACTGGCATGTCACTTGCTGGCTAATTTGCAGAAAGTTTTGGTCTGATAATGGTCTATAGCTAAAAAAACTAGTTGGTACTACATGTGTGTCATGTTTCCTGAGTACATATGATGGCAAATATTTTGGTGTCCTGCAGAAAAATTCTTCTTTAAAAATTTCACAAGCCCTAAAGCCTGCTTGCCTGTGCTGAGGGCATCTGAGAAGGTAAAGGGCAGTCCTCCCTTCCTGCCCCACGCCTTTGAAGGCAACACACACCACTGAGACTCTTAGTGCAATGAAGTGTACACAATGGTATGAAAGGGGGATTAAAGATCCATCTCCAGTCATCCACAGTCATTTCCTTGTGCGAATAGTGGGAGACTTGGGAGGCCCCATTAAATTCTTCCACAGGGAAGCCCAAACACCTGACATGTATCCTCTCACAATATGTAAGGATAAAGATTACCTACAGGGCCTGTTCAGGGGGCATCTAAACCTCATGCCCAAAGTTGGAGCCAAAGTAAGAAAGAAAATCTGCCCTCGTGTAAGACAGGGTCTTGCTTTCCTTACGGCTCGTGTAATTTTTTCCACCAGTGTTACACCAGTGCTGTCAGTCTGATGGGCAGGTGTTATTCTTACCACATGCATGCTGCATTTTTGCATGTGTCAACAGCTTCCTGTTGGTGCTACAATTCAGTGGTGGCCATGGAGGGTTTTGCAGCTTCTGTTCTAAATGCTGCATTACCCAGACTAAATCATGCACGACCTGGCTGGCCCAAGAATCTTCGGCTAAATCGTCTTCTGTCCGAAGTTACAGTACTTTTGAAATCAAAAGCATTTTTGAAACAATGTCTACCCTGCCTCCAATTTCATTTTGGATGATGGAAAGAGTAAGGCAGGTTCCCACAGTTACATTTTGACATGCCCTTAACAAAATGTTCCCTTTTTTTTTTATATTAAAAGGGTTCTTCCTAGGTATTCTTTCACAATGATTCCAAAAATATTTTTCTCTCACATTATACTTTAGATTAGAAAATAAAGGAGGAAAAAAAAAAGTCACTTTAAGAGGAAGTGTTTTCCCATGTTCAAACTTTAGGGAAGGAAACTTACAGCAAAATAAAGTCACTCAGCTGGCTGAGGACCCAGCCCAGTCCCCCTGCACACGAATTTACCCCCCAGGAGGGTGCTCTGGCTCTTGTTAATGCAGTTTTACACTGGACACCAAGGCACTGCCTTAATGGGACAAGTGATCCTGGCTTCCGTTTCCAAACCAGTTTAGCTTGTAAAAAATTGTGCAGTTCATTAAGAGGAAAGATGTTGTTAGCAGCATTTCATGATGCAGTTCCATCTCTTTGACAGAGTCTGTGACTTTAATATAAATCACCTTTTTCCTAACCATTTCCCAGGATGATTTCTTAGTGCAGATTTTAATACATTAACTAAATACATTAACAAACTCATTGCCGACTGGATGCAACATGGAAATATTCCTGAGCAGTTTTCCCCTAAAATCCACAGTTCAGTTTGTTCATGTTCTCGACTCCTTGAGTGAGGTTTTATTCACAGATAAGCACAAAACATTCCCCAAGAGTGACTTCACCATGTAGACTTCTGCATCTGTATGACAAACCCACTTCTCTTCAGGAGTGGCTGGAATGTGTGGTAATAAATACTCTCACAGTGGTGTTTCTTTGTTAACTAACCTTAATTTTCCTGCCCATAACTGATTTCCCAACTGCGTGTAGAAAACACTGGTCACCAGTTGGTGCACAACAGATTTGTCATTGTAAATTGTATAGAAATTTGGGACACCAGCAGGGAAATGTGAACATTTCTGAAGATTTACAAATGTCTCTCCACTCCTTTCTTTCCCCAGGCTCCAAGATTAGCACAAGCATTAGGTTTTAGGTATATACCCTAAAATAAATTTCACAAGCTTGACAAGCTTAAGAGCTCTCCTACTCTCATAAAGCATTTGATGTTTTGGTTTGGGAATTCAATTTTAAAGAAAAAGGTGGCTTTTTTTTTACTCTTAGAAGAATAAAGCTTTTATCATTACAACTTTTACCATCTTCTTGCCTCAAGTATCAGATTTTGGAAGTGGGAGAAAAAGGACATTCATGAAGGCAAATTTGTCTTATATAAATGCCAAATGCTGTAATTGCATATGATCCATGGTCTTTTCATCACAATATTCACCTCAAAAGGCAATTTAAAACAGGTCATTTTTCACTACTTAACAGATCTGAACAAAGCTCCTTTAGGAACTATTCTGATACTTTCATTGTGGAAAACCCAATTACATTTTGAAGTAGGAAAAATAATAAAAAAAACATAAAGCAGAATGGGATGTGCTTTCATTTCCTTTACAGCAGCTAAAAAAAGGTAAATGGGATAGGGAATAGCCCAGGATGAGGCTCAAAAAACTCAGGTTCACACCTAAACCATGTGAATTGGCTTTTCCCACAGCCTCTTCAATGAGGATACAGTGGACACAAAGGGCAACATTTGAGATGTTGTCTGGTAAAGGAGCAGTTTGGGGTGTGGGATGGTGGTTTTGGTGCAGGGCTATGCATTCAAATATTCATAGTCTGCTGTGATTTCTCCTTTACATTGATTTTCCCATCATAAAGGAGAGCTGTGTTGCTGCTGGAGAAATTCAAAGAGCTATTGGAGTTTTATGACCCTCTTCTGTGTAACATCAAGAGGTCAAAGACATAAAAGGTTTATAAGGTCAGTCTAGCCCATTCCCTGGCCTGTGCAGGATTATGAGGAAACCTTAATATAGAAATTAATTTAGATTGGCTTGGATGGGAAATCAGTCATGTGGGTTGGAAACTGGCTGAAAGATTGTAAACGAGGAATCATGATAAATGATAATGTAACAAGTTTATGGAAGGTATCTTGCAGGGTATCTGGAGAATTTGTGTTAGGTCTGGTCTCATCTAACATCTCTATTAATTATCGGGAAATGGAATTGAATTGCACAGGAGTGAAGTTCACAGATAATATTAAGCAAGGAGGACATGTCAGCAGCTTCTGAGTCACAGAATTTACACAGACAGATCCAGAGCAGTTAGAAAGCTGAGCAGAAAAATAATACTATTTTCTGAAGAACTTTATTTGCATTCTGGTGCCCGAAAGGCAAAGTAGGGTCCTCCCTTGGAACTGATTCCTGTTAGCTGAGTTCTGCAAATCTCAAAGTGAAGGTGCAGCACTGAAATGACATGACCAAGGTCAAACAGAAAGTTGATGTTGAAGTTGGAGTTTTGCAGCCCCCAGAGAAAGGGCACTTTCTTTTACTTCTGACTCTGACACTGCTTTGCAAATATGGACATTTCAGTACTTGATGTTCTCCTTCCTCCTTCACCTTCTTGCAGGTCAAGCTCAACAGGAGACACTCAGTTCCCTGTGTAGGGCTTGAACAGTGCTTTGGAGGCTGCAGAGGATGTGTTAAATTATCAGGGAAACCTTGATGGAATGTTGCTTTTCTTTGTTCCTTTTGTCATCTTTCTAGAATGAAATAAGTCCTCTTCTGGAGTTTTGTGCTGACTGTGGATTTTTGATAGGTGATTTGATTTGGATTTGGATGATTTCTAGAAGTCCTTTTGCCATGTTATGCATTGTTTGATTGCTCCCCAGCACTTCAAATTTGAAAATCCTCATACCCCTAATGTCACAATTTGGATCCATTTTGTCCCTGTTGAATTTTGTCATTTCTTAATTGTATTCTGGTTGTGCCAGGGAAAAATTATGGTAGCAGACAGTCCTAAAACTTAGTTGAAGAGGATAGTTATGAAATATTCAGCTGGATCATTCCTACTATTTCTTGTCCAACTTGAGCATAATTGCAGACCAAGTGTCTAGGAAATGGCTGGTGATGTTTGTGAAAAGAATTGTGGAGTCAGGCCATTTCTTCTCTTTTTGTCCACAACATCAGGACCTTTGCTGCAGTGGGTGGGAGCTGGTCTGGTTTTCAGAATCAGGTTGTGACCCTGCCACTGAGGGTCTGTGATGGAGAAATTTGTGGGTGCTCATGCAGAGAGTCATGATAGGAACACATCTGTTTCCTCTAATTTGAGCCCTTTTCTATTCCTCATCTAATCTAAAGTGGGCCCAATGTGCAATAAGAGGATAGAAGGGTGCACCTCCAGGAGTAATTCATTTCAGTTTTTCTAAACATTTACATTGGGACAGGATAAACTCAAACTCAAATACACCATGGATCAGAGAAATAATATTCATATTATGTATTAAGCTTTCAGATGATTTTGATTAGGTGAGCTGAATGACAGTATATATTTATTTCAAATCACTCAAAAGAAAAAGTTCCATGAAATTTCTGTAAGCATAAGAATGTGCTAAATCTAGAGATCTTTAGAGAAAAGGCTCATGTCAGGTGAAGCGCTTCCAAAAATCCTAGGGAATAATCTGTGTTTGCACTGACACGAGAAAAAACCTCCTAGAATAATTCCATGGGGAAAATCTAGGTTCCTTCTCAAGTCCACTGCAACTTCGTCTCACTCCAAGTCTCTGACAAGGTTTTGAAAAACTCTTTTTGGAAATTATTATTAGACAGTTGCAAAAGAACTAAAATACATTAATCTGAATAAGGAATTAGCTCCCGCTGAAGGAACTGGAATTAAATGCCATCCTCGTCCAAAATAGATTGCCAAATATTGGCAGTTTATTGCAGCAGGGAGACAGAGATTTTGCAGGGTACTCAGAAGACAAATGCTGAAATTCCATCATCTGGAAGTGCTTTACCATCTGATTACTCTTTGGTTTACTCTATCAGAATTTTTCCCTAAATATTTGCTTGAAATCCAAAGGTGGCTAGATACCACAAGGTCCCACCATCTGCAGCATTTTTGTTTTAAAATTAAAAGTCCAATCCTTCTTGTTCTGCCAGAATAAAAACCTTTCAAAACAGACTATACTAATATAAAATTTAAAAATCACTTTGCACAGCAGGTGATTTTGAAAAGCCTTTTTTGGTTTTTAACATCTATTGCATTAAAGTAATTGTAAAAAGTATATTTGGGGAGAAAAGCTTTGATGCATTGCAGGGAAATATCTGAAATAAGTTGAAAAGATGGTTGTTAATACTATTATTATTTACAGAGTATATTCTGCATTTCTCCAGAAATGCTTATACACAGTAATTAAATATTCATCTAGCATTTTATCTTGAGCTCATTCTTAACAACAGCACTACATTAACATATACATCTAGGAACACATGTAACCTAACTTCAAGCATTTTATTCAAACTAGGCTTTGGGGCATTGCAGATTTTAGAAGGGCTAAAATCCCTAAGAATGAGATTCAGTCCATTTAAAGATCAAAACTGCCCTCCAGAGGTGCCCTGTTTTCCTCTTTTCCCGGAGCAGGCAGTGCAGTAATCCTGACATTTTCACAGCAGTCCTGACATTTCCAACCTGATGCCTTGGTTAGGCAGCCTGACTCAGGACCTCAGAGCCTAAATTCTGACTTCTTGTGTTTTGAGCTTTGTTCTGGCTGAAGAGGCACATCCCAATCAGAAACTCTCCTTGAAGATAATAGGGATTGTGTACCCAGAGTAAGGACAAATACGCAGCTGTGAAATACAGCCACCTTGGGGCTGGAGCCGTTCAGGCGTGGCACAGCTGATACCACCACCAGACTGGGGGTCTGAGCAGAGAACTTAAAGAAACCTGCCAGATGGCACCAAGGAGGGGATGGGGGGATTAAATATTTGGGTTTTCTTTTTTTTTTTTTTGCTTTTTCCCTCCTGTTCAGTTTGCATAAACCTGGATTATTTCTCCAATCCCTTTCACTACACACAGCAGGAGCAGCTGCTCCCAAGCTTGGCAGGGAGGAGATGCAAGCTTAGGACAGAGAGGGAAGGGACCTATCCTTTGGCAGCATCACCAGTTCACACTGTGAAATACAGCAACGAAGGAAAGTCCAACACAAGAATGGGAAGATTTGTGGAGCACAGGCAGCTTCTCCAGGTGTGTGTTTGCACAACACCTTGCACAGAGGGGTCCTGGGCCCTGCCAGAACCTCACTGGGGACCAGTGATTATGGTCTGGACTGAGACCTCAGCATCTGCTGGACTTTGTTGGTGTCCTCCCAGTCCTCCATAGCACAGAGGCTGCTTTGAGATAATTTTCCAGGCATGCAGAGCTTGTTCAGTGGCAGCCCCTGCAATCTCTAGGGGAAGGGTTTGGGATGATGCAAAATTTCCTGGTTGTCTCACACTGTTGTTTAACACTTGTTTATCTTTGCAATGTGCCCTGTGACAGTGCAAGACACCCTCTCCCACAGAGTATGGCTGAGAAAATACAGAAATCCAACCCTCATTGTGTCAGCGCCCTTCCAGTGTAAGAGCTCTGCAGTGAGGAGAAGCAATGGGAAGCCCAAAGTGGAGACTCATAGAATCATTTAGGTTGGAAAGATCACTGAGTCCAACAATTAACCCAATGCTGGCAAGTCCACCACTAAACCATGTCCCCAAACACCACATCTGCATGCTTTTGAACAATTCCAGCTGATGCCATGGGCTTTACTTTTTAAACTGGAATAAAAATTAAAGACGTTTTGGAGGATTGCACATGACAACACCTCCATCTCTGTGGGCTACTAAGAACAAAAGAATTTACCATAAAGGGCACACATTGCAAGGTAATCTTGAGACAGAATTTACAAATATAAAAGCTACCTGCTGATGTTCATACATGGATGTCAAAAATCTCTTTGAATGTACTGAATTCAGAAGTACTCTGGGTAGGAGTCAGCAGAATCCCAATTTCAGTTCAATTTTAATGCAGAAACACAGGCCTACTTAAATGCCTCATTCTCACTTCCCCTTCCCAGATTCTTGTCCAGCACCATAAAAAAAAAAAATAAGGATAAAAAAAGAAAACTTCTGAAATTAGACATTTATTTGGCTCTCTCCAGCTAACAAATGGCCAAACTCATTAAAAACCAGTGTGTGCTGGAGAGAAGGGAGGGATGCTTCACGGTAGAGAAATTGCTTCACAATGCCAAATTTGAGAATAATAAAAAAGAGGAAAGACTGATTAATTATCTCTTAGAAAAGAGGAATTTTCAACTAAAAGTGTAAAGTGTCCTCAACTGTATCTGCTTTGTGCAGTGCCTTGTTATATCTTACTGAGCATTGTGAGAGTAGACGTCCCTGCTAGGACTTGGATAAGAGCACAGCAGTATCTTGTATTCAAAGGCAGGGTTTAGCTAATCCAGTTTAGCTGTAAATCAACCTCAAAACCATTCTAGCCCCAACATCTTGCCACATCACACTTGGCTCTGTCTGATTCTCAGTTTCTTCTTCTCTTCCTGCCTTCAGTAGAACATTTTTACAGTGTTTCAGTACTTTGGCTGCTGGTCCCTGGAGAAAACAGGATGAGCAGAGACAGATAAAATTAAAGAGATGTTTGCCAACATAAAACATAATTTAAAAAGAAAAAAGCACCCTTTTCTGTGTCATTATTGAAACTTCAGATTGTAAGAGCTTAAATAATTCCTGTGGATCTGCTTTACTGCTCACTTTTTATTCTCTGCTGTTTGTTTTTTAGCATTTCCTTTAAATGAAGTAATAAAACCAGGCAAATCCAATCCCTTTTGCTTTCTGTTAGGTTTTCTCCCTGTTTCTTCTGTGTGTTGGACTTCAAGTGGTGTAGGGAAAGCAATTAGAAGAGGCACACAATGGGATGCTCACAAAGCAAGAGGACCCACAAATATATCAGTAAAAAAACTGTATCCTCTCTTTAGAATCTCCTGTTAGTGATAGTCATTGGACCCCATTCTTATCCACCCAAACCTCTTCAGCTTGGGCTTATGGAGTATGGGATGAAGTTTTTCAAGGAGTTTTATGTGTTTTGCTTTTGCTGATATAGAAGGAAGAGAAGAAAGAAGGTTTTCTATACATTTGCTGTATTCTGCTGTCTTTCTAATTTAGCAATTAGGATTTTGTTTAACCTGTTTCTCCATGGACCTCAAGAAATCTTAAGATTAAATATTCTCAAGAGATAGGAAGAATTTTGGTCAAGTGTTGTCCTGTTTTCTCCATTTAGAGAAATCCATGACCATCTTGAGATAACAAAACTGTCTTGGATCTCACTGGGGTACAAGATAGCTTTAATTCATTAATTTGCTTACTTTTGGTTGCTAATATAATTCAAATCACTGCATTTAGGAGAAGGACTTATCTATTAAAAAACTTGAACAGTTCTATTCTTCCTCCTATTCCAAGTAGCTCATTTCATTTCTTTTTTGTTGAAGAGCTGGAAAAATCTAAAAATACTCTGAGACTCCCAAAGGCATCTTCCATCTGTGTCGTGGAAGACACTGTCTTGGAGCAACATGGTTTAGAAATGGACAGAGACTGAAAACTGGGCTAGATGGGCCACTGGTCTGCACTGAAAAAGCATTCCTTGTTTTTTTTTTAATGTTTTTTGCAATCTTCTTCCTTTCCTTTGAACATTTTTAATATTGTGCTTGAGCTGTGGAGGAAATCAGAATTAATATGGAGTATTCATTGGTTAAAAGTATTCATTATATAGATTCATAAAGACTGCCAAGTATGAGAGATGGTAAATGCATTCTTCAAACACATTCCTGCATATATCAGTGAGAGTGTTTAACTGTATACATCCAAATACTGGTGTTTTGTGCAATTCCCTTGAGGCATTTCTGTCAGTGATTCATTCCTGTGTTTCCTCTTGGCACAAACAAAATCCTTTGGGGTGAAGAGTAGATGTGGACAAGACCACAGAGACAAGCACCTTTTCTTTTTTTTAATTGTACCTGGGCAGTTTTCATGGCTTAGCAACTAGCAGAGGCTTAGATGTTGTCCCACTTTGCACAGGTGGAGAGTCACAGCTCCACCATGCAATGCAGGAGCTTGGATTTCCCCCCACCTGGCATCTGCTTGCAAAAGTTCTAGTCTTAATTGATTACTTTTACCATCATCCTTCATCCTGGAGGATTTAGGGGCCAGATGCAGCCTTACCTTTTGCTCCGTGATTCCTCCACTGGCAGGGACAGGCTGTGAAAAGCAGAGGCTGGTCCCAAGGTGCTGCCTCGAGGGTTTGTGATCCTGGGCGGGGCAGAACACAAACTCCAAGGACAGTGAACAGTGAGGAGGGAGCAGGGGCTCTGTGCCCACTGAAAACAAGAGGATGGTTGTGTTTTAATACCTGACCTGGTAGATTTACACACCCAGGGTAACCTATGACTTCAGAGATCCTGCTGACACGGATCTCCTGTGGAAGGTGAACTCGCGTCACCTACAGCAAACTTTGCTGAGCCACCCACCTTCCTCCTGAGAGAGCCACCCCAGCATCCCCAGGCTGCTGGGCATCCAAAGCGAGCTGTGCCCTTCATCCCTGCACCCGTCTCGTGGGGCTGGGATGCAGACATCAGCTCATCTCCCTGAACTGTCTGTGCCAAAGCTGTTTCACTGCTGTGCCTGTGCCCTGCTCCTGATGGAGGGAAGAGCAGAAAAAGGCAGAGAGACCAGCTGTGGCACAAAACCATCTCCCAGTGCTTGTGGTTCTCTTTGTGCTCTCTGTGACCCCTACCCCATCTTCCAGCACCCTTCCCTACCTAGGGAGGTGAGTGATCACAGCCCACGTAGGTATTTCTCATCAGCTTCAAGGACACCACTGTGTCTTTGGGTGCACGGGTGCTGTTCAGGATAGCTGGGGGCAAAGCTCCTCTCGGCAGTTAATCTATTCCCCTTTTCCAAGAGGAACTGGGACAGGATCTGAGATGGACCGAATGGGAATCTGACCTTGTGAGTGAAGGAGTCAGTTGAGCAAAGAGCTTGAAGATAGGTCAAAGGATGAAGGAGGGCTGGAAAGGATGTAAAGGTGAAATACAGTCTAGGGGGAAAGTGGAGTGAAGCTGGTTTAGGAGGGAGAGGGTTTATCTTGTATTTTCATCCCAGAGGGATGTGCAAGGGAAGCAGAAGTTAGAGCCTCTTCTCCTTGCCTTCTGTCCTTCCCTTGCCTTGACAGAGATGGCCAGTTGAGGGTGGATGCCCCATCCCTGGAAATATTCATGTCCAGGTTGGACATGGCTGAGCAACCTGATCTAGCTGAAGATGTTCCTGCTCATTGCAGGGGGTTGGACCAGGTACCTTCAAAGGTCCCTTCCAACCCTGACGACACCACGATTCTCAGAAAATCTGACAGGGTGACACTAAAGGAACAAAGTGAGGAGAACCACTCAGAAACAGCCTGTCCACTGCCAGAAGCTCCTCCAAAGAGAAGAGCTCTCTAACAGCAGTCACACTTTGCTGTTGCACACTTATGAATTCTTCCATAATTTGATTTAATTCTAGGGACATTTCTCTTATTCTCTGTTATTAATACTACAATATGTAAGTCTCTTGGAACACTTTTCATCTGTTCTTGTCTCTTTTATCAAAAACTAGAAACCCAAATCTGTTGAGAATATAAGCACAGGTCCAGAGTCATGAGAAAGAGGTGCCCGATGGTTCTTCTTTTGGGTGCTCTGTGTACTTCTCTCTTTCGCTTAAAAATCACACTAGCAATCCATGATTTCCCTGGAAAGGGGCTGGGGGTCTTTGAGTTTTTTAACCTGCAGGACATGTCTGTGAAGGGCCCAGCATGAGCCAGGAATGACAAGACAGGTCAGGAAATTTTTAGCATGACAAAATCTGGGGTCAAGTCTTAAGTAATCTTGTGCTTCTGCCTTAATTGGTGAGAGACAAGCAACTACAGAGAACAAATCTGCTTTTGACCTGCACCTTAGGATGGAGCAGATCATCCTTTGGATGTTCCTGACTCTTCACAGTGGCTATAAACCAAATTTTCTTGACCAGCTGGTGAGCTGAGCCTCATCATTGCCAGGTAGCTGGAAATAACTGAATTCTTCTTTATTGCAGCAGAGAGTTAGACAGTTTTTTCCTGGATAACTTCTCATGGCCATTTTCATACATTTCATTTTTGCTGTGTGAACAGACTTGGCCATCACTGTGTCCTTGTTCCTAGCCATCCAAGGTGCAGCTCTACCTCAAATGTGCTGCCCTCAGTGTCCACCTGCTTTGGACACTCCCTCCATCCCGTCATCCATACAGAACAGCTGCAGAGCAAACAGCACAGGAGCACCTACACAGCTGCAAGGGCAGGAAATCTGCTACATAAAAATGTATGGGAAAATGCTGACATGAATCAGCATTACGTGCTTTGTGATGGAAAGGAATGCTGCAAGAATTTTTGGTAATTGGTGGCTGTGTAACAGGGATCAACTGGTACAAGATCTCCATGCATAAGTGTACTGGGGACAGGGACAGAAAAATCAGTCTGATTGAGGAGGAAAAACCTCCCTCTAAAGTTTTGCAGTGAGGCTGAAGAGAACATGAGCAGCCCAATATGTTAAACCTTAAATGAAAGGAGATTTAAATTTTTTTTTTTTTTTACCTTGAAAACTGTCAGCTGGCTGAAAAGGAACTTGCTTCATCCTAACCTCTGTGGTTTTTAGCATAATATTTTCTGTGACCTGCAGTAGAGTAGGAATGTCCTTATCAGAGGGAGAAACAACTGCATTGATTTCATTAGGATGTTTATCACACAATATATTTCAGCAGACATTCCTGGTTGCCCTCTGTTGAACAGTTTAAGCTTTTAAGACAAAATAGCATGCAACCAGGATGGCATGCTTTATCCTAACATTTCTATAATACAGCTTGATAATGATCCATCACTCCAGCTCATGAGAGGTAGCAGTCAAAGAAAAATAAAAATAGATATAAATTTTCTGGCAAAGGTCCTGTAGGTGTACTTGAATGAGAGTGATCAAGCAGTAGGGAACAAGGGCTCCTCTCCTCCTTGCTAGGGATCAGAAATGAGTTTTAAAACCCTCGCCAGTCCAACCTCTGCTGAGAGGGGCACTAAGAAGGCAGGAGCCATGTCCTCTCAAAAATACCTCAAACCCTCCCTTTTTCCTGTGACAAGAAAGCCAGTGGAGATGGATCCCATTCAAAGCAGAGATGAATGAGAGAATAATTTATGTTGGAAAAGACCTCTAAGATCACTGAGTCCAACAGCTACTTACCACTGCCAGGCCCACCACTAAACCACGTCCCTCAGTGCCAATCCCCATAGCTTGCCCTCCCTACCATTTGCTGTAGTGACTCCAGTCCTGCTTTCTTTCTAACTAAATGTGATCTTGGACAAAGAAAATACCCCAGCAGATGATAAGGCCCTGCCCAGGGCTGGTGCTGCAGTGACCACACAGAACCCTCAGGTGGGAGCTGGGCCTGCAGCAGCTGCACTGAAAATACTAAGGAAGCAAAAAAAAAGGTCACAGGTAATTTTGGTAGTGAGAGAGTATTTGTAGTGTCCCTCTGGGCTGCATGCTGAGAGGATATGTGCCTACTACTATCGTCACTAGCAAAAGATGTTTAGCTCAGTAGGTGCAGCTGGTTTTCTCTAACCTGAGAGGCCCTCAAGTCTGGAGCAAGACAAACTTCCCAGGCCACTTACATATCTTCTTAGGAAATTAAGGGTCCAAGCATCCTTTACAGATAAGTTTCCAGCCTGAAACATGGTAGGGGTATATTCTGTATCCATTCATTCACGATTAGTGAATCTTACTGCTGAACAAACAAGGAGTTTGGATTTTCAACCACGAGCAAGGTCAGGTCTACATAAACACAGGTGGCAAATTCCATCATGCTGGGGGAAAAGGAGGGTGAACCTGTTCATGCCTGTCATTTTAGTTCTCATTCTCCTCCCTTTCAGAGTCTAAATATATCAAATGGTTTTAGGGCATCTAGAAAAGGAGAAGGGAGAACACAAAAAACAATTTAATACTGTCCACTGAAGCAAAGAATTTTGCTTGGCCTCTGTTTTAGATGAAATATAACATGCCCCAGCAAGGGATTTATTTTTCATTGCATCTTTAAAGATGGTCAGATCTGGAGAGAATTACCTGCCATGAGAATCTGGAAGAACAGACACTGTTAAGTTTTCATCAGACATTTAAAAAAATTAGAAAAAGAAAAGAGAAAGACACACAGACACGCCTGGGAATCTGAAACTAGATTCCAACCATGCAAGTGACCTTGCTAAAGACAGTTAGCATCTTCTGTTGTAGATCCTCTGGAGATACATGGGTATAAAATCATGTACAACCAATAACTGTTATTATTACTTTTTT
>VZRQ01008991.1:2983324-3026454 GCA_013397975.1 Machaerirhynchus nigripectus
GGGGGGGGTGGTTCTTTTTCTGCATATAGGATCAAAAAGTAGCAGCAGATGTAGGTAAAAAGTGTAAGGAGTCAGTAGTCTGAAACATTAAACTATTGTGATAAATTAAAAATAGCAGCATGTAGGCATATACCAGGAAGGGCATGGTACTTATCAGCAGAAAGCACCTTTTTTCATGAAGGACTATGTGGCATCTTGTTCAAAACCTGCCTGGATCTTCAGGCAACACTTATACAAGTCATTGTGGCCACATTTTGTTTCCCAAACCTTAGACTTAGTTCAGGAGTTTAGCCATTCATGTCTCGTTCTTTTACTAAAGTTGTCCTGGAGGACAAGAGAGAACTTGGGGCAGTGAATAACTCCCCTGAAGCTCCCATGAGACTCCAAGAAGTATGTAGGTCCCTGGCTTGGACTCTGAGAGAGGCTGAAAGTCATGTTGGCAGCACTGGGTCTCGATTTTTCCACACATCATTTGCCATCCGTAAAATGGGATAAAGGAAAGACTGTGTTTCCCCATATTTCTTCTGTTTTCCTTGCTAAGACTGTAAGAACAGCAGAGAAGCTGTGGCTTCCCCAGCCCTGGACATGTTCAAGGACAAGCTGGACAGGGTCTGTAGCAATCTGGACTAGTGGAAGGTGTTCCTGCCCATGGCAGGGGGCTTGGAATGAGATGATCTTTAAGGTGCCTTCCAATCCAAGCTGTTCTGTGATTCTATGATTCTCCAAGAGCTGTATTAGAGAAGAGCCCCATTTTCCCAAGAGCTGTGGTGCCAGCTTCATGTTTGCACACTGTAACAGCAGCAAAGGCAAAACCCTTGCTTAGATAAGAAACAATCTGCCTCCACTAGGAAGGGAATGGACAAAATGTCCTCACAGAAATCCAGCGCCTGTGATTTCCTCAATTCCATCTGAAGGCTTACTCTCTGTCTTGCTGACATATGAGCTGGGTGCCCTATTGTACATCAGTGTAAGAAATAGCCGTTATCTGCTGTTTCATGGGAGATACGGCAGAGCATGATTTATTTGTGCCTGCTCTGCTGCCTCCTTTGAAATGTTGCCGTTGCTCACTGCACCTTTCGCAGGAGAAGGCAGATGGTCATCACAAAGTTTCCCATAACCTTGTCCTGCTTGCTGCGTAGTGAATCAATGAAACCTGAATTACAGTGCTCTGCCTGGTCTGGGAGCTGTGCTGCTAAAGCATCCTGCAGTGCCTGCAAGCCTCTGAATGTCAGCACTGCCCAGACACTGAGGAAATGTGAAATTTCTCTCCAAAATTTCAAAGCAGTGCCAAGTGGGGAATTTTAGCTGCAAAGTTGCATCCGATGTGAGCCAGGACTGCATTGCTCAAGCCTTAATTACCAGCTTGGAAATGCACTTTTTGTGAGTGTGTGAGTGTTATGTGTGACCTCTCCTTAGAAAGAGTAGAAATAAAAAATCCAAACAGGATTCGAGCATGAAATGCTGGGGATGAGGATTTTTTGGAATCTGAACAGCAGCAGCTGCCCCTCTGTGACAGCTCTCTCTGCTTATGTGACTTCTGCAATGAGGCTTCAGGTGATTTGGGAAGCTGGCGCTAGACTGCAGTTCACCTTTCGTGTCAGCTCGTGCCAGGATACCCTTGCCAGAAGCGCTCTTTTGGTGGGAAATAACAACTAGGAATAGGGGAAAAAATGAACTTCTGAAAAGCACTTTGTCACGTTCCCTGTGGCAGGCAAATGCTGGGAACAGTGTGCACTCCTGCCATGAAAGTAGGCATAGGCAGAAATTTCTCAGTGGGAGGATTACCTCCTTTACATACCTGATTGAAGGCAAGGTGAGTACATAAAACATTTTCAACACTGTCTCCCAATTTCTGATATTTATCTGTGATATAAGTCAACATGCTGGAAGACATCTATGTTTTATAAAGCCTCATTTTACTGATTTTTCCTTAGGGTGAGAATCATTACTACGAACAGGTCTGGCAATTTCAGATAATGGCCTGCATGCAGCACAGGTGTTTCTAGAAATGGTTACTGCTGGATGTAATAGATGTTAAAGGGTCTCCCCCAAAAGGTTCTGGCCTTTTGCAGGTGAAGTTCCATATGTGTGTGTGGAGGGCAGAGCCTCTCCCAAATTCAAGCTGTCAGCGCATTCCAGTAGTGTATCTAGGCAAAGAATTTTATCTAATGTGAACTCACTGTTGCAAGGAGGTTTAGACATCAACTGCCTTCATAATTTTATGTTTTTATTAAATACAAGAGGAAATAAATCTGAAAATTTATAACCCAATTTATGTGGTGGAGAAAGCAAAATGTTATTTGGTGTGTAATAGACACTTAATCCCTGGATTTAGACTTTTTGATCAAGAAGATTACTTGTGGTGGGACAATTTTATTCACTGAGTCTTCTTCCTCAGTTCACAACTGGATTTGATCTTCTAAACTCACACAGGCTTCCCCTGTTTTGGAAGGGGCACATACAGTTATCCCACAGCCAGTGGCTTAAGAGCAAGGACCTTTCTTACAGGACCTTTCTTATTAAATCCATCTTACAATAAAAGAAAAAAAACCCAAAACAAATATTTAAATGGGGTCAGATAACTCTACAGGAAAAAAAGGTCTGGTATTGTTAACAGACAGAGGCTGATGCTGAGTGGACCTGATGTGTCATTTACTGATTGTCATGGAGTTTTATATGTCCTAGCATTTAACGAAATAAGACCACAATAAGGTTCATACTCTTAAAATGTGTAAAAAACCAAATCTTGGTTAAACTGTGTTGTTAAGGTAGATTTTTTTCTCTGTGCCACTGATATTAATCCATCAAATCTCAAATTAACTATTCCAAAAGTCTGGTTTTAGTTATATTTTTCTGGAGACAAAGTAGCTATTAAACTTTGTGGATCTGTCTGTATACTGAGGAATCAGGCTTCATTTGCTGTACATTTCCAACTTCTAAAAATCATTTCCAAAGTGTCAAGAAATCACAAATCTTCCAGAAATTAATTTTCACCTCAATCTTTTCATAATAATTGGAGATTTGTCATTGTCCATCAGTTAAGTGAGGGAGGTCATCATCTCCCATGGGTTGAGCTGCTGGCATGCAACGTTTTGGATGGTCCTGGACATCTGGGAACCCCTGAGACTGCAATGAGTATCTGAGCAGTCCCTGAACTGCAGCACAGAAATGCAAATGAACGTATAATGAGTAAGACAGAGTTGTGGCAGGGAGCAGAGACAGATCCCAGAGCCCACTGAGGTGAATGGCAAGGCTCCTGTTGAGTGCTGTGGTGTTTGAGCAGAGCTCTCAGCATGTCTGTGAGAGGAGACAGAGCCTATCACTGCATCACGTCATATGCACGATAACCACACACTCATCTTTTCTGCTTTCTCTCCCAGGATGGAAGGAGCAGTTTCATTGGCCACCAGCTTGGAGGGGTCATGGAAGTGCCAAACAGCAAGGACCAGAGAGTCAAATCAGCCAGAGCCATCCAAATCACTTACTACCTCCAAACGTATGGCTCTGTCACCCAGGACCTCATCGGGGAGAAGTGGGAGAGCGAATTCTGTAAACTGATGCACAAGATGCAGCTGGATCACCAGGACCTGCAGCTCTACTCACTAGCATCCTTTAGCCTCTGGAAGGACTTCCACCAGACCAGTCTCTTGGCCAGGGGCAAGATTTTGGTGAGCCTGATGCTGATTCTCCTGACTGCTACCCTCTCGAGCTCCATGAAGGACTGCCTGCGTAGCAAACCTTTCCTGGGACTCCTGGGAGTACTCACTATCTGTATTTCCAGTGTCACTGCGGCAGGGATATTTTTCATTACTGATGGAAAATATAATTCTACTCTGTTGGGAATCCCTTTCTTCGCTATGGGTAATTATTTATCTTCATAATAATAGGATTAACAGAGTTTAATGACAGGATTGTAAATTACATCCTGGGTTATAAACTGCAGATTTTACTTTGAGTGAAAGTCTAAGTCATTTTCATCTTGCTAAATTGATCTGTGCCTTGCCAAAAAAAAAAAAATAAAAAGGCAAAGAAGGAAAAAAGGAAAAATGAAAACAAAACAAAGCAGTAGCAACAATAAAAAGCAAACGACATTCCTGGAATCTCAGCCAATATGAGAGAGGGGCAGTTTTATTGATCTCTGTTACAGAATGAAGGAGAAATTGTTATTGAAAACTAGTCAGCTCAGCAGACAAAATGGATATGTGTTGACCCGACTTTGATGGGAGGCCAGCCAAAAGAGTAAGTTAAACATGAGGGTACCAAGGAAGGGCAGATTTTAACATCCTTCCCAAGGAGGGCTTCTCTTGAAGCTCTGCCTGAGGGGCAGAGTGGGACAGGTTGGTGTAAGAATAAGATTGATGGACTTTATCTCAGAGAGGAGATTACAGTTGTGGTGTTTGCCAGGCTATGAGCACAGGAACCTGTCAGGATCTGTGGTGCATAATCCCCTGGTTTGTGAAATCCCAGATCAGCTGCAGAGATTTCTTTTTTATTGCACCCAGACAGGGGAAGGTGCAGAAGAAGAACAAATGTAAAACCCAGGTCTTTAGGCAGAAGAATTATTTTCATTCCTTCTGTTTGCTTCCAAGCTCTTTTAGTGCATCCATGTGGTTGATGAGTTTGCTGGGAAGTTGCATCGGAAAGGTAGGGGGAAAGGTGCCCAGCTGAGTTGTGGAGGCAGTGTTGTTTGGTGCCCTTACATCCAAGTTTGTCAGAGTTTTGCCATACCATGAGTCTGAACCCCAGTGATGACTCTGTGCAAAATCTCAGTGGCAGCAGGCCAGACCTAAATCTTTTTATACTGGATTTTTGGTGGTAGGGAATCTTACCTGTGGCCAGAGCTCTGCATTCTTACAGCTAATTGCTTAAATTCCATTCATGCTTCTTGTTCTCAAGACCAAGTACTGTATGGTAAGAGACAACTAAACATGCAAAGCCACAAGCTGGAGTCAAGGTTTGAAGAAGGGTCTTATACTTTTCTTAAAACCTCAACCTCCCAAAAGACCACATTTTCTTATCTTCCCCTTAGAAAACTCCTGTGGGTGCGTGCATCCCCAAATCCCTACCTCATATTTAATCCATCCCCTAATAATGCATCTGCATCACTAAACAAAAGGGCTGAGCTGTGGCATCATCAGTCCTGATCTAAAAATCTCTGGAGCAGCTACTTGAGGTGGGAAGGAGTGGGATAAAGGGGTTGATCAAGATTCTAGGATGGAAAGAGAAGAGTGAGGCAAAAGACCCCAAGGACTTGCATGTTTGGTTCAGTCTCATTAACAGTGATAAACAAGGCTGTGCCAAAGACCCTAATTCAGTCATCTGCACTGTTAAATTGAAACAATGACCCCCGGCATGGGCTGCCCTGTGCCAGCTCTTCAGATGTTGTGCATGGCTCTGTGGTGTCAGGGGAGTTGATGGAAAGAAAGTGCTGAGATGGGGAAAGGGAAGAAAGCCAGCAGAGAACATGACAGGTTGTGACAGGGATGGATCCTGACCTGTGTGAGGGGTGGGCTTAGGAAACAAAGAACGGAGCAAAGGATGGCAGTGAGGAAGAGGGGTTGTGGTTGTTATCAGGTTTTGGCGGCTTTTTCCTAGTGTCAGGAGGTGCATATCAAAGCAGGAACCAAAGGGCACTGCCTTGCTTCTGCATCAAGTTGAGGTAAAGGCAAAAAGCCCCTGTAGGGATGAAAAGCACCTTCCCTAAATTGAGCATTCCTCTGTTGGTGTCTCTTTTTAGATGGTTGAAGGTATGGGTAGCACATTCTCTCTGCTTGACAGGTCCCAAGCTCTTCACTCCCAAGGATCTCTTCAACTTAGACCTTCCCTGCAGCCCCAGGGTGAGACACAGGTGGGAGTTTCTAAGTGCCTCAGTTTCCCGCCTCAGTAGTCCATGACTTTGTTTGCTGTCTTAGGAAAACTGACATTTATAACTTTCTGTTTTGTTTTGCGCTGTCATTCTTGTCACAGCCACTGCCAAGAGCAAAAGGAAAGGAAAAAACAACCTCTCTTGAAGTGAGATGTTTGCAAGGATTGTTTCTATAATATTATATTGAATGCAATTCAGGTTGCAAAAGAAAGCATTTATGTAACTATTCCTCAGATATTTCATTCAGGAGACTCAGACGGAACTGAAAATATCATTAGAGAACAGCTTGCAGTGCTTGGGAACTGCTGCTTGTAAATATTGTAAAAAGCATAAACACTTTTACAGTTTAGTGAAGGAAAAGACAGGAATAATGTCTTACCAAGATGTAACTGGGTTACATTCTGCAAAGTACCGTGTGCCTTTAGTCCCTTAAGGGACACTGCCACCTAATGAGACCTTGCTCTGCCCAGAACACACCCAGGGTCTCACTGACCTGGGCCCTCACTGGGCAGAGTTTTCTGCTGGACCTGGTGTCTGACACCAGAGTAGATCCAGTGAAGACCCCAGGACCGCTGATTCTGTGGGTCAGTAAATAACCCTGGCCCGCATTGTACCAGTGTCCCTTGCTGCCGGCACAGCAGAAAGCAAACAGCACATCAAATAACTGAGTGAATATAGAAGAAAAAGTGCCCAAGGTGGGGTTTCCCTGAACTGCAAATGCCAGATTTGCAAGTCAAACTTTCAAAGTCGAGTTCCTTAGATTAAAAAAAAAAAAAGAAACCCAACAGGCAAGAACAGTGACACAGACCCTGCAAGTACAAGGCAGAGTACACATGCAGCATTAATTCTGGCAGCTCCTAACTTTGGAACACTTCAACCTGACATTTGCAAACCATCCATTTAAAGTACCTTTGTTTGGTCAAAAATATGCAGTTTCTTCTAACATTCACTTTTCAAAGGATTAATTTTAATGGAAATTTTGTGATATTCTGGGCTTGTCCTTTTCTCTGCAAGGGTGGCAGCATGCTGCCATCTGAGTGACAGGAATAACCCTGGATGTTTAGATCCACAATTCCTCTTGCAGTGCAGAGCTTCGCTGGGTTTCAGTAGGTGACAGAAGCCCACAGAAAAGTGAAATGTTTAATATTTTTCTAAATTTAGACTGAATGACCTCCACCATAATTATTTACCATAGTCCTGCTGTGAAACAATGGTCTGCTGAGATAAAGCACATCTCTGCTGAACTGGGGGAAGAGTGCTAGCTCAGATTGTCTTTTCTCTTTTTTATCCTTGAAGGTAAAAAGTTTTAGTCTTAAGTTAGTCATGAGGACAGTGGTGGAAAATCCCCCCACTTCCCAATGCCACAGTTTCTTCAGACAGCTGCTTCAGGAAAAAGTTTCCCAGTACAGTGTCTACCCCTGCATTTTTGGAGTAATCCAGGAGAAACTCTTCAGAAGGGTCCCCTGCAAATGATTCTTTGGCTGCCAGGATCTCCTGCAAACAAGAGCAAGGGAGGCTTATTTTTACCTGTTCATAGCCCAGGTAAATGGATAAATGTTGTGAGTTTATGAAAAGGTTCTTCTTTAGTTTTAGAGCCTCCTTGTTTATTAAGTGAACTGGGACTAGATGTTTTAGTTGTCTTTTTTTTAAGTCAGAGTTTAGTAACCTCTATGTGAAATCAGAATATGGGACAGTTCTACCTTACATTTTTCCTCTGGGACAAATAAAACTTGCAGTTTCTTCTACAGATTTAGGATCAGCAGAGCTGTCACGACCGGCTGTGTTTCAGACAGGAGATAGAGGGTCATATAATTAAGTCTCAGATTTGTTCTAGCCCTGGTTAGATGTTCACATCTGCCTTTTGTGTTTGGATTCATACGCAATTTCAAAGGGATGTTATGTACATGACATAATTATGGTTTCCCATGCCTAATCATCACTAATTAATATAACCAGAAGGTTAACTACATAATTGAGATATTATTGCTCCCATGATCTGCTTTTTAATGCACAGGAACCAGACTGATATCATCAGGGAGATAATGATTTAGCTCAGATGAGGTCCCAACTGGGTATTTTTTAGTGCAGGTGTACCAATTACATCATTTTACATTGTAATTATTTTTGGCCAGTCCATGAAGTACCTCATTATATAGATTAGTGGAAATCTTATGATAAAAAAACACCTACAATGTTATTACAGTGTTATTATGCCTTTTGTACTATAAAGGGTACGGGTTTCTTAGAAGGCTGGATTCCCAGTGGATGTGAGAAATATTACCTGTCATTTGTAAGGCCAGACCATGAAGTCCATAAGATATTTGTGGGAACAGCTGTTTGTGACTGACTCTTTAGAGAACATTAATCTCAGTGGGTGCTCTACCACACAATGCAGTATTGCTGCCACTCCTGCCAGTAACCACACTGCTGGCAGAGATGTAGTAGAGAGATACAAAAACCTTAAGAGCCAATAGGCTACCTGTACCCAGCAGTAGCCCCGTGCCTGATGTAAGAGCTCGAGACGGATGGCAGAGATTGTACTTTCGGTGCAGACTTTTCTGTTGAAATTTCCCATGATTCCTTCCCTGGAGTTATTCAAATGGAAGGAGCAATCAAGGCAACAGCAGACAAGACTCCGGGCAGTTATTAGCATTTCAGATAGAAGTCATCTAATCTTTTTCAGATGGCAGTTGTTGAAATAATGACTGGTGATCACCTTTCAGTAAATTTGGGATGTCACAGTGTTATATTAGTGGCAGAGTCAAGGAAAATTGCAGAAAAAAAGTCCTAGTTCAGATGAGAAATTATTTTTTTTCAAGCCTAAGAAGACAAATGTGAGAGCCAAAGTACAGGCTGTCACTAGTTTACCTGTACATGAAGTATCACAGTATTCTAAGCTTTCCCTCAAGCAATGGACTGATTACAATTGTGACAGAAACATTTCACAAGTGACTCGGACTTTGGGTTTGTCCTTTTGATGCAGCAGTAACACAAATCCCGTATGAATCAGCTCCTATCTGGATGAAGAGCAAGAGAACGACCCTTTGGAGAAAAGCGACCTCCTGACATAAACCCCTGCCCCTCCATGCCTTAAAAATGCAGTGAATCTGTTGTTTAGATGTAACAGCAGTTCATGTCCCTAGTCATTCAGCAGAACCTTAAGGGCTTGGAAGCACCTCATCCTTAATTATAAGATTTCTGTTCTTGACTTTTGCAGAGGGAAATGGAAATAACAACAACAACAACAACAAAACAACAACAAAAAATTGGAGGATTTAAAAATGTTTATTACTTATTTGGATGGGCATCTAACACAAATAATTAATATGAGTTAGAAATAATCCATATTTTTAAAGTTGATTTCCCCATAACATGGTGTACTTCCTGACAAGTTTTTCATTTTTATAGGAAAGGTTAACCACTCAAGAACAGTCTTGCCTGCAATTTGAGTAGAAGACTAAAGCCCTTCTGGGATAGTCTGCTGCACTTGCACTATGCAGCCTGGTCCTGCAACTATGTCCTGGAGTGGTGATGGCTGGGGAGAGGCAGCTGGGCTGGGACTGTCCTCTCCTCAAACACAGCTGAGGGGAGATTATCTCTGACCAAGTCCTTTGGGCCTTCTCTCACCCAGCAGAAAGGGATGCACAAAGCAGCCCAGCCAACCTCAGTCCCAGCAGCAGGGTTTGTAGCACCCAGTTCAGGTGTCCCAAATGTTCCCCCTTTAACTGAGTGACACGATCTCAATTTCCTTTGCAGGCAATAGACAGAAATAGGAAATTGCACAGCTATTAGGACTATTGCTTAGTAGATGTTTGGGATGAGTTAAGTTAATCTCTGGAAGGTTCTATGCATCTCTGAAGAAGGGTGACTTCTTAGACTTTAACACCTGAGGTTTTGTGGGGTTTGGGTGGTAAAAGAGGCTCATTCCTAGACTGGGTTACTTAAGTTTCTTTATTGGATGCACTTCTTTTGTGTGTTGGTCTCATTTAGGTTGGACATTTAGGTCATTTAGGTAGGCTCATTTAGGTTGGACACAAGAAAGAATTTCTTCACATAAAGGGTGATTAAGCATTGGAACAGGCTGCCCAAGGAGATGGTGGAGTCACCATCCCGGAGGCATTTAAGGAATGACTGGATGAGGCTCTCAGGTCTACTTAACATGTTGGTGTTGAGTCACAGGTTGGACTCGATACTGTCAGAGGTCTTTTCCAACCTAACTGACTCTGTGATTCTGTGATTCTGTTATATACATAAGTTCCAAGACATGGACACATGGATGCATATACAGCAGATATGCACAAACTGCCTTGAATCCCTTAGACATGGAATTCTGGCCCTTCTTTTCCTGTAGAGAGTCTTCAGAAGGTCTCTTATCAACCCAAATGTCATCCTCCAGGGATCGTGGGGCTGCAGAGTTGCAGGGCTGCAGGTCAGTGACTCTGAGGCTCAGCACAGGCTGAAGCATTCACCTGTGGACCACTGCCCAAGCACAGACCATCCCTGCCAGATCTGTAATGACAGAGCAAGTACAAAACACATTCTCTGGGTTTGTTGTTTGAGAAAAGTCAGGTAGACTCTTCATCCTTCTGACTCTAGCTGGAACTCAGTTAACCCATTTGTCCCAAGAAAAGTCTCCAAATACTCTTGTCTGTTATTGTTGCTATTATTATTAAAACATCTTCCTCAGCTCACCATCTCCAGCTAACAGGCTGGTAGCTGTCATTCGAACTGCTTCTAATTTGTTGCAAGCATTTCTAAAATCCTTTTGAAAATGTGGTTTGATAAGAGAGTATGATTTAAGCTAAAAAGTCAAAGGCTGAAAAGAATGGTTTGCTTTTGCACTTCAAATGTATGATGACTACTGAATCAATATACCAATTCAGTTCTCCTAGAAAAGGATATTTCCTCTTCAGGCGCTTCACACATTTCTCTGAATACCTCTTGCTTTCATTTTTCTACCTTTTCATGGCAATGCTCTTTTCTGCAACTAGGTTATTTAAGGTTCTTTACTGGATGCACCTTTTCTGTGTGTTGATCTCATTAAAGCAGGAGTTTCATTCCTTGTGCTTAGTGTGTATTGATGCACATCACATTTACCTTTGGTAATTTGGGCTGGAAAGGAGCTGCATTATGGCAGAAATTATTTAGCTCCATGTGTATCATCCTTAATAGGGCACTGACAAATCCAGCCTCAAACAGCACCAATAGCAATTCCACAACCTGCCTTGACAGCTTGTTCCAGGGTTTAAAAGCCATACATTTATAAAGGTATTTCTTAACATTTCCACTGCTGCAGTTTGCACTTATAACTCCAGGGTCTGTCTGTCCTGACTGTGGAGTGTAATTTTTCACATTATCTATGTATATGCAAATACTTTTAGGATATTTTATATGCAGGGCTGTGCTTATTTCAGTTTGGATATAATTTCCTGCCAGATCTTTTTCTCCCAGATATTTTACTCTTAGTTCACAGTTTCCTGTGAGCTCCATACACACAGGAAGATTGATGGTGGCTTCTGGTCTCTGCAGGAGCATGGTGGATCTGCAGGAAAGAGCATCTGTGGGGTAGGCTGAGGGTGTGTCCTGTGTTCTTTGGTGTGTTGTGGAAAAATTCAGCCTTGCACTGCTGTTTCTTTTCAGCTGGGAAGGAAAGGTGGGCTCAGTTACTCAAGGAAGCACATGGTGAATACTCTATGCTACATCAAGCAGGCTATCTGCTCACCTTAGATACCATGATCCTAAAGTCCAAAATTGTGCCTCTGGGTTTTGGGCAAAAATGAAAGGCAGCAAATGTATTTGTTTTTCTCCTGGAATATATTTTGTGTGCAAATCATCCCTGGAATTCACTGTTGTGAGATATGGTTGTGGCTCAGAATTCAGGCTGATGAAGAAAAGTTCAGATTTTTATACAGCTAGCTAAAACATCTTCATTATTTTGAATAATATTACAACACTAAACCATAACCATAAGGAAGAACCATAAAAATTAATGACCATGATAAAAACCTGGTTCAAAAATGGGTACAAAGAAATTTCACTTGTGAAGAAATTTTCCCATAGCTGCCTTCTTTTAGTCTGATAATTTCCCCCCGAAGGCTTTGAAAAAGGATACAGAACTCAATAGACCATTTGCCAAATGTTCTAAATCAATATTTATCTGCTATATTCATCTGCAATGTTAAAAACTTTGCATAGAATCAAAGGCTTAAGGAGTCTATTGCAAACACCAAATGAACTAAAAAGACTTTTCTCAGTATTGTATCATTTCTATGTCCTTTGTGCAGGCACTAGCTAGTTGAGCTTTTAATAATTCAGTTTTATCTTTTTGATTCTGATCCTTTTTCACTCCATTTCCTTCCCACGAAGTGACTTCTCCTCTCTGGTGGGATAACTGCCTGCAGTCACATCCAGCATGCAGGACCCACACTGGCACAGGGCTCGCTGCTCCATGAGCAGTAACAAATGACAGCAGCAGCCCGTGTTATTCATGCCACTGTCACATGCCCGTGTTCCTGGCCCTTCAGAGAAAGGTATTCCCAGGTATGACAGCTATGACTTTCCATGTGTTGGTCCTGCTGGATGTGGAGAAACAGGTCACATTTCATCCTCACTTGTCTGACAGTGAAGTGAGGAAGGAGATGCTATTTTGGATGCCCAAAGTGGCAGGAGAGCTGAAGATGCAGGCACAGGGCTCAGTAGGGTGAAAACCTCAGGCCTTTGCAGCTGTGGATCACTAAAAATGCTCTTTAGGTTTTGTTCTGCAAGAGTGAGCACACTGTCCTCACTGTCTTGGCTGGTTTTCAGTGAGGATAACTGCATTTGTCTCTTCCTGTGGTTCCCCCTGCTGTGCAGGTCAGATGCAGTGCTGGTGAGCACTGCCTGGCTCCAAGTGCTGTGCAGGTGTTTCTCTGGTAAGCAGATGCTGGTTTTTACCCAGACATGGCTGTATTTCACTGGTGAATGCAATAGCCACATTATGTGGCTCAGAAGTCTCTAAAATCATTCTGAGTTCCCTGAGAACACATAGCTGTGCCTCGGCATGTTGTCCTTGCATTTTCCTGCAGTCAGCTCTGGAATTTCAGCACTAGGAAACTTTTTGCTCATACTCTATATTCCTAAAGTCCAAGAAGGAAAAGCATTCCTTTACAATCTGGAATGACACAGACCTGCCCTACCCATATATCCCAATCCATATTCAAATGCAAATTTGCTCTGGAAATTTTAAATATCATAGGTTTTCCTCACGTCATGAACTCCACTGTTGTTGATATTCTGCTTTTAAATAAAACTATTCTGCTATCATTTCCATGAAACCATTCAGTACTACAGCATTTTGCAAACTGCACAGACTCAGAAACAGCAGCTATAACCTACTAGAGGGAGCACTTGCATTGCCTTATAAAGGGGGACCTAATGGCAGATTACTGCACCTGGTGACACCCTAGAGGGTGAAAAATTCTGTCTTTCTTTAAGTTTCTAGTTGATATTTTTGCTGTTACTGTTGAGAAATTATTATCCTCCAGACAGGACAGAGGGTTGCAAGAAGCTGAAGGCAGCGTGGTGTTCTGCATACTGAGTGCAGAGCAATGAAACCTTGTGTCTTTCTACCGTAACTCGAAACTGTTTAACACAAAGTTTTCTGATAATGCAATTTAAACTTTCTAAAACTAGACTGGGAGACCTGGGAACAAAAAGCCTGTTTGTGCTTAGAGTAGGTATCACTGCAAAAGGAAACTGTGCAAAGAGCAAAAACCCAAAGCCATTTAAGGTTCAATCTTCTCATGGCAGAAGCTGAAAGAGAAGGCTCCAAAGGAGAGATGCTGGCTACTCTACTGAAAGCATTACCAGAAAGTGCATATTGGAGCTGTAAAAAAGCTGACTATTGTAGAAAAAGCATCACCAGTGCAAGCATCCCTCCCATCACACTCCCAGTCAACTTCAAGACACCATTTTTTGGAGAGGGAGCTGCTGGACTTACCTCATCTTCTACTGCAAAAGTAGAACCAGAGAATCACAGGATGGTTTGGATTGGAAGGAACCTTAAGGATTATCTAGTTCCAATTCCTCTGCCATGGGCAGGGACACCTTCCACTATCCCAGGTTGCTCCAAGCCCTGTCCAACCTGGCCTTGAACACTTCCAGGGATGGGGCAGCCACAGCTTCTCTGGGCACCCTGTGCCAGGGCCTCCCCACCCTCACAGGGAACAATTTCTTTCTACCACGTAAACTCCACCCTCTTTCAGTTTAAAGCCATTCCCCCTTGTCCTATCACTACATGCCCTTGTCAAAATCCCTCTCTAAGCAGCTCAGTGCCTTTTGTATTCCTTTATGCAGACTTTCAATGTCTCTCCCATCAGAGCTAAGAAACAGTAAGAACTTTATCATGCAGTTAGCCTGCTTTTAAATGAATAACCTTGGTAGGATATTGAAGGAGGGAAGGCTTTACTAATCATAGATGGAGATGTTCTAACTCTTTCTTAGGTTATTTGGAGCCAGGGAAACCAGTTAATGAAGCAAGTCTCAAAAGACCTCTCTTACATGGATTTTGACCTCTAATATACTGATTCTTTCCCTGAAGGGAAAGTAATAGAATCCCTTTATGGACTATTTAAAAAAACGTGTAGAAATTTATGATGATTTTAAAATTGTTCAGGAGGTGTTAAAGTAGTTGGTGGTCAAGGACAGACAAACAAGACCAACTGCATAAACCTAGAAAACTGGTAAAAAGAAGGTAAAAATGCCAATCCATTTATCTAATGCTAAAAAAGTCAAAACCTGTATATGTGATTCAGTTTTATAGCAATGGAATTAATAAATCTTAACCACTTGGGAGTTTTGTTCACAAGCTGAAAAAGACACTTGTCGGCTTTTCAGTTTCTAGAACATTGTCAGTGCTCCAGGAGACCTTTTCTTGTCTTTTGTGACCACCTTTACCCAACCCTGTCACGTTTGCATTCCACTGCCCTAGGACCTGCCACTGTATTGCCAAACACACAGCAAATAATGCATTCCTTAGGAAATCTTATCTTTTAGCTACTGATAAATTCTCCTTGGACTTCATTCAATGTTTATTTGAAAAGATGAACATACTTTTAATTTCATCAACAAGTGACACAGATGTCCCTTTCAATGTCTTTTCCTGGAGCACACTGCAAGGATTTTAATTCCCAGAGGGGATTGTTTTACCTGACATTAGTAAGGAAAAGTGAAAGCATCATGGAAATTGTTGAAAAATAGAGACTTATTTTAACCTGCAGATCAGGTTCTTTCCCTTTTCCCTCACCAGTGTGTGGAACTGTGAACTGATCCACTATTAGCTTAAATAGACAAACGGAGTTCACAGGTCATACTGGAAATCCCTCAGCCCTCAGGTGCTCCTCAAAAGAGGTGCCTTCCAGCTTTTCCACCAGCTTTTTTTCCACCATCGCCTCTGAATTAATTTAAGTACCTTAAAGTTTTCAATTCAAATATCTCCAAGTTCCAGCAAAATTAGAAAGTTATTGCTCATGAATTCCTTTGAAAACAAATGGTCAAGAATTATGTCAGTAGTTCAAGTGTAGTAAACTTTTTATTTCCTAGGAAAAAGAAGTGATAACTTTCTAGGTTTCACAATTTTCAAATTCTTGACTTTCCAATCTAAGACATTACTTTACATTTTCTCTGGGGGAAAAAAAAAGAAACAGAGAAAAAAGGACAAGAAAAAAATCAGGGTTTGAGGAAATTAATAAAGGGAAACATCCAGTAGCTCCTTTCCCTTTTTAAATTGTAACAAAAAGGAAAGAAAATAATACATTTTGTTAGATATAATATTAAGGCACAAAAGTTCCAACAACTTTATTTTTAAAAAACATAATGTAAAATATGATGACAACAGATGTTTTAATACCCTAAAGCAAGCATCTGTCTTGAAAAAATCATTAAATTTTATGCCATAAAATTATTTTTAAGTGTGCATGATATTATGGGAAATATGTCTTTTTAGATAAACCTGATTTTTAAAAACTAATCTCCAAGCTTACAGGAGAAAAGAAACCATGCTGATACAGTATATTTAAATAATGGTAATTTGATTTACTCCTGCACAACATTTTGATACATGCACGTATTTGTACTACATTAAATCATCATAGCTTATATTAAATATAATAACAAAATATTAAATTGTAAATGCACTCTCTTCCTGCTGGAAAGACATAAATAACTGGGGAAAAAAACTGCTACGGTATTCAACATCTTTCTCCATGTTCTGGAATGAAAAAGAAATCAATAGTAGTAAACTTCCTGGATAATGCAAGATTTGGCAGCTAAAAAATAATGAAAACGCAGCCCAAGCACATCGTTAAGCAGCTCATTTTGTCAACATGTGCTCCATCACAGTTAAGTGCTGGATTGTGCATCTAGAAACAAAGAATGTATTCACATTTGGAAGATGAGCGATTGCATCCCCAGAACAAAGAACAATGAGATCACAGTAGATAACATAATGAATATGAATTCCCAGTGTGCTGCTGTGTTAACATGGGAGGAAGAAATGGGAAAAGTCTGTTAGGAAAAGAATGGGAATGTGACAACTTTAGGAAGATGTTGTTTGGCATTTTGTGTGGACTCACCTGATAAAATGCAGATGTCTGTCATGTATGCAGCATCTCTGTGGCACTGCTGAGCCCTTCCAGGACTACATTTCAAAACTGACTGGAAAACTGGAGTCCACTGGGAGGAATGGGATGTTCATGTAGCACTCAGCAGCTGTGCAGGGCAGGTGGGGATAGCATAGCAGGAGCCCCACGTCTGGAAGCTGCAGGAAAACAACTTGATATGAGAATAAGGACACAATTCTTTTACATGGAAAGCAATTCGTCACTGGGCCAGTTCTTCAGGGCTTGACAGACTCTGTATGATTAAAAAGATTAGGACTAAGACTTCATTTTGTAGTGTGCAGGTTAGACCTCAAAACTGTGATTTTGATGCAGAGATGAAAGGTTGCAGTGATTTGGCATATGATCGAAATAGTTTTCCTGAGCCTCAAACCCATGAAGTTTCTGTTATGGAAGAATATTTATTTTGTCTTCTGTCTGTGTAACAAATCAGATTTGCTTATGCTCAACTTAAATTTTCAGCTTCTCAACTTTATCTCACTGTTCCTATTTTATGCCCGCCTTTAGGGATCTTTGGATAATTGTCTTTACTCACCAGACTCCTACAAATATTCTTGCATAATAATCTTATGCTCATATCTCTGTTGCATATCCTTTATTTTGCAAGACTGATAATAAAAACCACTCTGCTATTTCGTGGCATTTTGTAAGCCTGTCAAGTTATAACCAAAATCCAAATTAACTTCCAAAACCTTTCTTCTCAGAAAATGTTGATAAATGCATAAGGTCCACTGACCACTTGATATACACAAATATTTTGTTGTTTTGCTTCATTTGTTCTAGAAAATTTCTAGCTCACACAGCAAACTCTTCCAGGCCTACATGATTTTTGCTCATATGAATTCAACATGTGCAGAAAATACTGGAGACCTGTTGTTGTTCGTATGGCTCACTGGCTTTTGACCACTTTTTGCCTGAAGTCATGCAACAACAGGACTCCCTGAGATGTTGCATCATAGGGATTTTCTCTAATGAAGACATACAGCACGTCTTCTGGTTTCTGTTCTCATATCACTTCCAGCTACACATTGGTCTTAAAAACTTAGCTCTGCCATAAACCCTTCCAGTGTTTCTACCTTGTAGCTGTCCCAAAAGAGAGCTGGTGGATGCTCGTGTGTATAATAAACCATGTGTTGCCTCTTAGCACAGAGATTAATTTCACCTAGTTCCCTTATCTGGTACCCTGTTAATGTTATTGTTCTTTAATACTGATTTTTTTTAATACTGATATTTGCTTTTTCCTAGTCATGAAAGGTGGTTTTTGTGGTTAGCAATTGCTGTACTCTGCCTCTTAGGGTCAGCAGAATGATTAGAATTCACAGCAGAATTCACACCTTCAGTCCTTTGATGCCCTTTTTTATGTCTTTCCAGTACAAACTGGCAGTGATTCAGCGAAGCTGGCCCTTCACACTGGTATGGTACATGAGAAGGCTGAGTATTTTGGATTTACAAAATACAGTGAAGGAATAAGTCTCAGTAAGAGCTCAAATTCAAGCTCTTCTTCATCCAAATTGTAGCACTTGCTTCTTAACACACTTGCTGGTTCTATGATCATCACAACCAGGATTTCACAACAGATTTGAACCCATATGCAGAGACTCAGACTCTACACAGGGCAGGAATGTTTTCTCTCATCACAGCTCTACCTTTATGGCTTTCTTTTGGTAGCTTGCATTCCTCAGACCAATGCTGGGTACTGGATTTCCAGTATAACGGATTAAGTTAATATCCAAAACTTTTGGGAACCTAGTACTTTCTGGAAATCAGAAACTGCTTCTTAGTGCAGTCTATCTTTGGAAACACTAGCAATAGGGAGCAATTTTAAAGGGAAATGGAAATAAAGCAGTTATATTGCTTTTTTTTCCTTTTTATTCCTGTTACGGCAATTTTACTTGCTGACCACCTCCTAGAGCTATGGTGATATTATTTCCCTGCTTCCTCAGATTTCTCTAGTCATAGCTTTTTTCCACTCTTTGTTTTTGCCTTCTGTACTCCATGCTTCCCCTGGTCAATGTAGTTCATCAATTACTCTTCCTTTATCCTTTATTCCCACAACCGTATATGTCATTGGCTCCTTAGAATGAAACAGAGGTCTTTCTTTTTTCTCTGTGTTCAGTTACAGCATTTGATTCCTATTTGCATCAAGTGTATGACACGTGACCATGAGCCTCCTCGAACCGCTTTGCAAATCATTTCTCTGGTTTTCCTAAGGAATTCAGGATAACAGTGTTTCTCCACTTCTTCTTACAGGCAGCATCCTTGTAAATCCCTCTGTGCCAGAGGCCTGCTGCCTGTGCCGGTAATCCCCACATGAGGTGACATTGTCAAACCATAATCCATAGTCTCCTTGTTGCCTCTTCCTATTTGCTAACGCTGTTCTTTTAATAGTCAAACACAATAATCCTCCAAGTGACAACTAAGGCCTCAGCTTATCTGCGTGGAGCAGCAGAGGATCCTAGCAGTCAGTAAGGCTAGAAGGGGAATTGGCTTCCAGCCCCATCCCAGCAGTCCTGGGATATGTGCTGCCTGCTCACCCAGGGCCTGGTTTGTAGTGTCTGCCCACACCAGCTCCCAGGATCCGGGAGAACTCAGTTTGGTGTGAGGGGTGGGAGTAGGACCATTGTGAGGAGCACTAAAGGAGCTGGCTAGCACTAAAGGAGGAGCACTAAAGACTGGCTAGAAGGTACTTGGCTCTCAGCATCCTGACACCTTTTCCTACCTCTTCTGAAATTTTCTCATTGCTCTTCAGATAATGTAATTGGTAAAATGAGCTTAGCTACACTGTTCATCTGCACTTTACTTTTTGGGGTTTGAGGGGTGAAAACCTGCCATGGGCTTCAGCAGTTGTGTTCCTAATTGCCCACGTGGAGTCTGTTCCTCCTCCTTCAGGCAGAGTCCAGCTCGTAGGTTTTACCTGTCTCTCAGACCCCCATCTAATCTGATCACAGGTAAACAAATGCCTACAGGAAGGTCCTCCACTGACCAGACTGACCTCTGAAGAGTCCCATGATGCCTCTGTCTGCAAGGACTTGCTACTTTGGTCCTGGTAAGAGCAGAGAAATGGGAGCATCATGAAACAGGAGAGCTCCTTGTACCAGATACTTCAAAATACTTGATTAAAACTTATCTGTATTTTTTTTGTTCTTCTCAATAAATCAGTGTGGAAATAGCAGAAATCATGCCCTTTTCGCACTGGCTTCTCACTGTTGTGGTTGAATTCACAGGATAAGTTCATCAAAGTCAATGGAAATGCCTCAGAAATTAATTTGTCTGGGATATCTTGCAGCAGATGTGCTGTTGGCTTCTGCTTTTATTATTGCTGTGCTCGTAGCACAGCCATATTGTCTGAGATCCATTCCAGGCTCTGAGGACCCTGCAACACAAAATCGTTCTGGAGACTGAGACAAAGGAAACCTGAAAGATTTCAACAATGACACAGAGGAGACCAGGCTTTAGAAATCTAACATGTCCCTTGTGGCTTCCTTGCATGGTCTGGTTTGGGAACAGACCACCCAAGTGCTGTAGAAGCTGGGTGGGAGTAACCACGGAGGAAGACAGATATTTGCTTGGGAAGGTGCCCAAGGCCTGCCACCACTGCATAAAATGAGAGAAGGAGCCACTAAAACTACTTTCTAATTTGATTTACTTGTGGTTGAAATATTTTCTTTCACTATGTAACATTTGTTTGCAATAGATGCAGCTGAATTGGGCTGTAATGAGGCCATGGGTTACTTGGCTGAGGAGGGTGTTGCTGCAGAGGTGGAGGTGCATTGCACCACTGAGGTAGAGCTGTTTCCTTCATGTTTGGCTGTGAGCCACCACCAAAACTCTGTCAGGAGGACTGAGGCAGCTGCTCTAATGCTATATATGTCTATACTGTGCACTCTGGGACCTCCATTCAAGGGCAGAGTAGCATTTAAAGAGGATAACGAAGGGTAGCAGCTGGTTCATCTGCTGGTCTACACCCAGACAGGCTCACCCAAAGAGCTACAAGCAAGAAAGAATAACCATATCCACTTTGGAGAGCCATAATGATACTGGGAAGGTCAGAGTATTGCTGGAAATACCTCAGACATACTAGACATTGGCTGATAAAGGGGAGTAGAGGAAAACTCTTTTGCTTAATGAAATGATAAATGAGCAAGAGATCAGCCCTGGTGCCAGCAGAACTGCCACAGGCACCAGATTCACCAGAGAAGTAGCAACAGCAATGGCAAATAGTTTAATAATCCCTAGCTGGTATCAGCATCCTTCTGTTCAAGTCTCTAACTGAAGTCACAGAATAATTAACCTTGGCTGGGTTATAAGATCAGCAATGTCCTGAAGAGACTTGCACTGAAAGAATATTTACTGTCACATATGTGAGTAGGAAAATCACATCCAGTTCTTATCAGAAAGTTGGCATATGGCATTTCACAGATAAACGAGCATTTATAGGAATGGAGTATGCTGAAGGTGAGATACAAGGGCTGAGCCTTTGTAAGAGAACTCTCTTTTTCATCTCAGGGATAGGTGCAAAGTGCATCCAGAGTCACCAGTGCGATGAGGTCCCCAAGGCAATAGTGTACTATGGAACTATGGCTATCCAGATTCCACGGATTTTTTGTATTCTTCCTTAAAATACACAGTTCCACTGCCATGTGCCTTCACACCAGGCAAGGCACTGCTGCCCCAGAAAACACCAGCAGGCAGTTTTGCACAGCTGTTCCTGCCTCATGTAGTGATTTTATGAAGAGACTCTCATCTTTTGGCTTAGTGGCTGCCAGCACATCTGGGACGGGCAAACAGCAGCCGTCATTGCAAGACTGTTGATAAGGTTTTATCCTGTTTCATCCTCCAGCATTGCAATGTATTTAAGTAAGAAAAACCACCAAAGTTACCTCTTAAATATGGATTAAATACAGATTTGCTCCTTTAAGCATGTTTTTTTGAGTAGATAAGGAGGTTAGAACTTCTGGGTTTTTGATCTGAGAACTGAGCCTGAGACACAGAGCAAGAAACAATAAGCTCCTTTATGCTCTTCTGCCAGTAACACCTCCTTGTATGAAAATGAAGCATCTATCTAATAGGGAGAAAGTGTGGTGACAAATAGTTTAGTTGAAAGGGTGTCCTTGAATGGGTGAAGCTATTCAAGATGAAGCTCATGAGAGGAAAAAAAAAAACAGAAAAAGAAAAACAAACCACCCCAAAATAGACAACTTGAAACACTTACCTATTCTGGTGAAGTTTTAATGTCTTCAGTTTCTTCTTTGTGTTAGTTAAAATATTTTAAATATCTTTCTATAGAAATAAATTCCTATCCTGACAGAAGAAAAGACACAAGTGATATATTCTCAGGAACAGCACCTATGATGACACTGTAGTTATGATGAGACAATAAAATTGCAGTTAACTTTGAGATAATTTTCATGCCAAGTTTTCACATAACTGACAGTTCACCTACATGATGAAGTTACCAAATTTTTTATTAATTATTTCTTGCTTAATAAGCCCAGTTTCTGGCATTTTAGTCTAAAATACAGGTATATGTATGGAAACAGCTTAAAAATTACAGCATAACTGAAATTCTAATTCCCTCTACGAGCAGTTTTATGTAACGAAGTGTACAGCTATGAACATATATTTGGAAACTTTTGAAGTGTTCATATGTGGTTATGAAGGGGTCACATACACTGGCAGATCTGGTGGGAAACCAAAGCCAGATGTCTTAAATATTAGTGGGTCTTCCTTCAGATGGCATTTCAGCTCCATGGAAGGGCCAGTGCTCAGAAGCTGAAGTTCACTCATTCTTATTTGTTCTATTCAAAATAGAACAAAATATTCAAAAATATTTAAAAATATTCAAAAATACAAATTAGTATATGGCATCTTGCTGCTTTGCTCATCTGAGGGTTTATTATACTTTCAGCTTTAGCCTTCTGTCCTTCCAACATACCCTTAACTCCAGTATAAAAAGGAACAAGCTGAAAGTGGGAATCTTTGACTTATGATTTAAAATGTGAGTCTGATAATTAATGAATTACAATAGAAATATTGTTGTCTATTTTAAGCCAAATGAAATAAAGAGGCTAGGGGGATTATTTAATAACAATAAACATAGAATTCTGATTTCTTTTCATGTTCTGTGATCACATACAAAAGATCTAATATAAAAAATTGCTTTAGATGTCCTATTTTTGGAAAAATGCATAGCTAGTATTTAGGAAGACTCTTATTGCTCTGATTTATCTATTAATGAAGCAAAACCCAGTTAATTACCTAATTTGCATGATATTTTGTATCCACATATATGCTGGGATGAGCACTGGGGAGAGGTTTTGCATCAATCCATTTTTAATAAGCTGATGAAGCTGGCTGGGCTGACACTGCAGATCAAATCATTGGATGTTTTTCTCATTCTGGACTGAGAATTTGTGATCAAGGTACAGATCAAACGAGCTTGTGAGCTCAAGAAAGCAAGACCTTTCCTCCTCCACTGCCAAGATCCCATTACTGCACTGGATCTGTGAATCAGGGACCTGTTTGATGTCCCACACTCTTGTCCCATAGCCTCGAGTGAGGAGGATGTTGTAGCTTGTTGATTCTTGTCTCTCACCTTCTTCCCTGCCTTCTCCTCTGCCCCACTGCTCTGGGGCAGAACAGGACCCTGTAAACTGCCAGCCAGAGTCACTCATATCAAGGCAGAAAGTGGCAGGTCTTGATGCTCTGGGTCTTTTTTCCCACACTTTGTCTGTCCCTACTCTGTCCCCTTGTGTCGGGATGCCTTTTTCAACCTGTCTGTCCCCCCATGGTCATGTGCTTGCTGTTGCTGCATCCCATGTGTCTGTCAGGAGCTGCTGCCTCAAGGAAAAAGAGACTTACACAATTTTCCCTGAGGCCTTGCCAGGCCCTGTGCAGCAGAGGGTCTGATTTGCCATGTAAAGCAGATTTGTACAGGAATGCATCTTCTCTAACATTACCTATTTAAAACCAAAGCATCTGGTTCTAAAGCAGTTGGTGTTCCAGGCTGAACCCGCCATGGCCAAGCAGCGCAGTACCCCCAGGGATGCTCCTCTCCACACCCAGGTGGGAGTTGGAAACAGTTTTGAGTCCCCATTGATGTTCTCATCTCTCTGTGTCTGACAAGAGAGGGAGCTAAGGACAAGTTTTTTGTATAAACTAAACTCTGCATGACTAAAGTTGAGAGAGATTAATTTCATCGTCAGGGTCTTCTGAAATACTCTCACATGCCCTATGCACGGAGAAAGTGCCATTAAACACAAAAACTCATGGAAAAAACTAGGTCTTAAAATGCAAACATCTGCCACTGCAGAAATGAGGGGATTTGGCAGAAAAGAGCTTTCCAAAGAACAGTCCAGAGTCTTCCAATTTCTGCCACTTCAAGTAACAGCTACAACGTATGAGCCATTTAATACTGAAAAGAGGGCAGGCTCATCACTGAGATAAATTGCTTGTTCTGGAGACTCAGCTACAGCATAAAAGTAACAACCAGCTAAAAAAAATACTGTCCTAATTACACTGGGTCATATATTGAAATATGGTAATCTGAGTGCTGAGTCACCAAGACTGCTGAGGAAAAAGTTTTTACTATAAAGAAAAATTGGTGAAGTCTGTGTTTTCTGGTTTTAAAGCCATAATTTGGAAAAAGATAAATAAAACCACATTGGCTTTTGATCTAATGAATGCAATTTTGCTTGATTTTAATCCATCATATTTTAAAATACTCTTGGAGTTTTATGCACAATTTTTTACCTTTGTGTCTAAGATGAATTTCAACAACTAAGATGAGACTGAAGCTCAAAGAGCAATTTGAGCTCCTTATTATCCAGGGCAGAAAGATTTTAGACCTAGTGGACAGTGGTAAATGCCTTCATAAAAGTTCATCTTAGCTATTCAAAACTTAGTTTTATAGACTAATTGTGTTAACTCTTTTTATAATTACTGGTGACAAGCAGCTGCCCCATAAAGTGATAAATCCTACATGTTTTACCCACCTAGTGTTATGTTAGGGTGCCTGTCTCTATCAACTGACCTTAGCTAGGCTCTGACAACTGGTCTAGATCAGATGCACAACTTTCAGACCTCTAAAATTAGTGAGATCAATCCCACCTAGCTTGATGCAATAGATGAACTTCCACATGCTCCTAAATTTAAAACTGCATTGTGTTTAGAGCAGAGAAAGGATATATTTTTACTCCAATATTCTAAAGCTCTCCATTCAAAGCTGGGGGGAAAAGGAGAGGGGTGATTTGTTTGAAATATTGTAGAGGAGGTGTTATGAAATCACAGGTTGGCAAGACACTGACATTTCTAGCTTGTTGACATTAAACAAGAATGTCATTTAAAGATAACACCTGCCTGAAAGAGCTTGCAAATGATGTTGTTTAATACCATTTAATAATGTTTAATAATGTGGAAATGAGCAGAAAACCCATTAACTTCAATTAGTATTTACATCAGGACACCCATAGTTCAATGAAATATCTCCCTTAATGACAGTCTCTAATACTGATGTTAGTATGACAAAAGTCTCCTAGGAAGAATGGGCTCAGCACATGTTTAATAGCCTGCTGAATTAAGGTGTTTTGGACAATACCAGAGGACAGGAGAACAATGAAATTACCATTTTCCTGAAGAGCTGATATAACAGACCAAGGATATGCCTGAACTTCTCCTCATGCAGACTTGCTTTTACAGTCAGTGGGGAGAAGGACACAGCTGCAAGGGTCACTCATCCCTCTTACGGTCTCAAGAGGATACAGAGCTGCTGCTGCTCCTTTGCTGCAAAGGAGAAGGCTGTCCTCAGCTAGGACATCTCACCCAGGGGTACCTGAGAGGGCAGAGTGCCACCTCCACCAGCAACTGTTTGTGCTAACATCCCTATGATAAACATCTGGTTTCACTTTTGTGTTTGGATGGAGAGATCCTCCCTCAATATTTTGACCTGAGCATCTTTTCTGGGTTTTACCTCCAGCAACGTGTATAATCTGGTTTGTACTGGGTCATTGTTTTCTGCAACTGATCTGAGAATAATGTGAGATCTGTGTAGCTTTCATGCTCGTGAGAAAATCCTCTCATGCCATGCCATCCAAACATTTGTAAGAGATAAAATACTTCCAAATACAGGCTTTAAATGGATCTTGGCTGCATTGAAAAATGTCCTGGCAGCCTTGGTTTCCCTTGCATTGTACAAGGGAGGACAAACGCCAGCTGATGACAAAGAAAGAAAGCAAGATGATGAAAGTCTCAATTCTAAGAGCAATTACAAACTTTCTCTATTTTCTGAATGCCTTCCTGAGCTTAGTCTAATTATTGCCTGTGGGCACTTTTGATATTTTGATCCAGATTTCCTAGTTGCCAGAGAGACAATGAAGCAGGGCTAGATCATGATAAAAAGGAAAATGTAATCCAAAGGATTTCACTATCAGCTTAACTACAATTACAGTAACATAGAATACATAACACAACATAGGGACACAAAATTCTGCAACAATATTTCCATACCGTCCTTCCTGTTTTAAATTTTGATGTTCTTGAGGAACAATACAAAAATTTCCAGTTCTATTAGACTGGAATTTCCAGCTCAAAGTAGCACACAAATGTGTGGGGGAGTTAACATCAATCACTCTTGGTTTGATGAAGCTTACCATGAATTCAGCTCTGCTGTTTTACCCAAGTATTTTTCCCTGAACCTTAATTTCAGCCCTGGGTGATACTCTGATTGAGCCCATTGCCTCACAAAGCACAGGCTTATGGACCCAATCACATATATCAGAACTGTGTCCATATATGAAATCAGGATGGCATCACTACCGAGTATGGTGGGCTCAGCTTTCTAACCACAATGCTGGAAGATTACACTGAAAAAAACAGGAATTAGAAAAACTGTCTGGTCTAGAATTTAATAAGGAATCAGCTGGTGATTTAAGAAACTTTAAGGAAACAGATATATGAGAACAGAAATTCATCCCTTAACCTCTCCTCTCCATTTTTTCCCCTCAAACACCTGTCTCTGTTGTCTTAGAAATCACTGTGATAAATCACCTCTAGGAATAACAGTCCAAGCATTCCAGAGCTTAAGCTCTGCTCAAGAGCAAAATGTGATTAGTTTTTAATTGCCATAAACATCACCCTTAGTGGAAATTTTAAATTCCCTAATCAGACTGGGGTTTAGTTACTGTTTCCATTGAGATGGGGAAATGATCTTAAAATAGAAGTTAACTATACAAATACGTGCTTATATTTCTGAGGATAGAATTAAAGAGTTTTGTTTCATTTGTGAGAGCTTTGCATTTTTTTTCTGCAGCTGAATCTGAGCTCTGACAAAGTAGGAACATGTTCTCTGGGCTGATTAAACCCAGCTAAAGTTCTCCTGACGCACTAATGGTGCTTGCTCCACTCCCAAGAGGTGGGAGAGTGTTATTTCAGGTTTACTGGAGGCTCGGGTTTTTATGAAGGTTTTTAATGCCACATGGCATTGGTGTGTGCTGAGAGAGCCTTCCTCCATGAGCAAAAGCAGTTGACACTGGCAGTTTTCAAGCAAAACTGTTTGTAGGACAGAATACCAAAAGCACCATTGTGGTTTTTTGATGTGACTTCCCTACAATGACTGATAATAGAAGTTCTTGCATTTCTGGAACCAAGTGAATAAAGCAGGAAAGGAATGAAAGACAGAATGTTCTCATCCTCCTTGTGCTGTTTCTTACCTTAACTCCACTGAATTTCTTGTGAGCCCTCAATTCACAGCCCTCGCCGAAAGCACAGATGAAGATTTTTTCCAAGATGGTACCCAAAAATAAGTGAAAACATCTGAAAATACAGACTTCAATCTTATAATTCCCCAAGGACACTGCATTGGGTCCAAGAGAAAGAAAACAGCAAATAGGCAGATGGTAGCTGGGAAGGAATGTGACCATGAGGAATAAACACACTCATGAGGAGGGGATGGGAGCAGGGAGAAGCCCTGGCAGCAGGCAGAGTTCCTGTGAGTTTGTCAGTAATGACACTTCAAAGGAAACTTGGCTTTGGCAAAGAGGGGGAAAAAAATAGAGAAGGAATTTGTACAAAGAGGAGAAGGATAAGCCAAAGGGAAAGAAAGACAGTTTATTTAAGAACAGGCTAAAATGCTTGAACTGATAGAGATGGAGGTGATGACAACGAGGAAAACACATTCCAGGCTTCTCACCACCTCAGAGCCTGTAACACTGACAATCAACAGACATGCTGAGAACCAAAATCCCACCGTTGTCATCACCGCTTGGATGTTTCCACACTTCCAGCACCTGTTGGTAAAACCATTCCCCCTGCAGACCTTGGGCTGCAGAGAGCATGGCTGAGGCTGCTGGACATCCCAGTCATTGCTGGGAGATGTATTTCTTCTTTCTGCTGTGAGTTCATTTCTCATTAATTCCTACTTGCACAGCATTACACTTCATTCCTCTAATGATTGCACAGTCCTTACTTAAACAGAAAAGAACTCTTAAGTACTTCATCCGTGCACAGGGAATAGAACGAGGTTGAAGTTGGTATGACTGGATATTGTTCCTTCTCTGATGCACATACCTTTTTGATATTTTCCTCATTTTTTATTTTCCTCAGAGCACGATACATAAACTTCCTCCTTCCCTGGGTTTTGAAGACAGAAAGTCATCAGGAACAGCCTCTCAATCAGACCCCATTTTTCAGCTCATTGCTAGTTTCCACGAGCTGGAAATGTATCATATGCATTCAACACCTTCCTCTGGTGCACTCTGAGGCTCCACCTGCTCTCTTCTAACTTCAGACACTCATCTGAGATTCCTGCTTGCCCAAGGCTCTCTATAGCCAAAGGCAAGGAAGGCTCTCCAGCAGGTGTTCCTGATCTCAGTAACCACTCTTCCCAGTGATTAGAAGGAGGACCAGTGAAAAAAAAAAACCCTTATGTAGGTGCCTCTTAATTGCCTAAAATTGGGTGGGGTGAAGCCAGGAAGCAGCATGTAAACTGAATGTCACACTCCATAAAGAAGTTATGCAGGTATTGTGCCCTTCCCACCCCTGGGCTGGTGCTGACCTAAACTGGATGAGCCTTTCTTTGAAACCATGCAATACAACACTCACCTGTAAGATCTGGTCTCTTTCAGTACTAACCATCACTTATTGCTCCATCACTACTCACACGAGTATCAGGATCTTGTCTTCCTTTTTGTTAATGGATTGCTATTTTCATAACAATTTTCACTGTGACTTCTTCTGTCCGTGAAAATAATTCTGATGAGTTTTGCTGGTGGCATTTTTGAGACACAGTCAGCTCAGGCTAGGAGAAAACAGGCAGAAAAGGGATGATCTCCTTCACGGTGAAACAGAGCCCCCACCACTCCTGGTAAACCGAAAGTGAGCTCTTATTCTCTGGTCTCTCTAAAATGTTTCTTCCTCTGTTTTTGAATTAATGAATTATGTACAACGCCGAGCAATGAAGCTGGAACATGGGAGGCTAAAATATGAGAGAAAAGTCTCATCTAAGCTTTTCTGTAGAATTCTGTGATAATTGCATTCAGCATCATTCACCACAACCAGGGAATATTCCATAATTTATCACTTTAATCTATTTCTTTGTTGACAGTTTTTGCCAAAAGGAAAAAAATATCTACGGATTAGCTATTTGAGTGACTTGAATAGGGATGCTTCTAGTTAACTGTAGGGTTAAGTTCTCTAACACCCTGGAGGGCATCTGGTGCTATTTACTCTCATGGAAGAATGTATTAATGCAATGGACTAAAAAATACCTCAACACATCTGTGGTCTTGCAAAACAGCACAAGTTTTTGACTGCCATATAGTCAAATAACATTATTAACAAAGGTACAATCCTTTATGTAGTTGGTAATATTTATATCCAATTTCTTTCTTTATTTTTTTTTTTTTAATTTATGCCATACTTTGAGGGGCCAAGCAAAAGTTTCGCTTTTTTTGAGCTGAAAATTGGGATGGGAGTAATCACATTACCTTAGCTGGCCTCACAAGGGAAATGATCTCTCTATTTAGTGCTAGTGAGAACTTGCCTTATTTGATTGTATTGCGCTAATTGAGGAAACCCAATTTAAGAAAGCTAGTCTGTAAAATCCGGCTACTTTCTTTTAACTTCAAGGTGTTGGTGTTTCTCCTAAGAATGAAGCAGGCACATAAATTTATGCTGTTGTAATTTTATAACGGATGTCTCTGGCAGATGGCACATTTTAACGAGGTTGAAAAATCCCTACGGGCTCAAAAGAAGAACTGAGAACATAACAAACATTTCATAAAGAAGCTAAATTCAATATATTTAAAAACAAAAGAAGACTTTTTCCAGTAGCCAACCTATATACTGAATGTTTTTATTCTCAGGCATTTTTAAAACAAAACAAACCCCAAGCATTTTAAATGTGCTTGAAAATCTTTTTGCTCTCCTCTCGGTTGTTTCTCATGAATGTTTTTACCTCTGGTTTCCACCACAGACATGCTTGAAGAGGTCTGTACAGATTACTAAAAATGACAGTGTATTTATATTGCATAAGGGATGTGACAGAAAAAAAATCACCCCTTCCCTAATTTCAACCAGGACAGACTCATCCTTGGTGCAACTTCTTATATGACTAGAGACCAACTTTGAATAAAATGAAGCTGAACCAATGGAGGTCTTTTGCACAGGAGCGAATCCAAAGTAATTTAAGAAATTGTAGCAGATGTACTTGGGTTTAAAACAGTACAATTTAAATGACAATTCAGAAAAGTATTTAAGCACAGACATAACTCCATCTCCGTTCATGCTTAGCTTTAAACATGCATTAAAATCCAATCACTTAAATACATGCTAAATATTTCCCAACGGGATTCTTTCTGGAATCACAGCCTAGACTCTGAAGCAATGTTCACGTTTTATGATGTGCAGTATATTTAAGTAATGTCACACTTCACAGGCATTCAGAATGGAAAACTTAAACTGGTAGTGATGTTTTAGAACAACCTTCCTGTTAATTATGCAGATTTGGCCTGTGTCTCTGTGTTTAAGATCATTTTAACTTTTCTACCAAAAAATGTAATTCAAATTACTTTTTTTTCCCCAGACAGCTTCAGTTACTTCACCCTGTGTTTTGAACTCTTAGTCGATAGGTCTGGACAACATCATGAAAGATGGTGAGGAAAATCAGGGCCTATAAAAAAGATGGGGACAGATATTTTATGACTGGACAAGGAGTAAGGGTTTTTAACTGAAAAAGGGCAGATTTAGATTAGATATAAGGAAGAAGTTTTTTAGAATGAGGGTGGTAAAACAGTAGAACTGGTTGCACAAGGAGGTGGTGGATCCTCCATTCCTGCAAACATTCAAGGTCAGGTTGGACGGGGCTCTGAACAATTTGATGTACTTGAAGATGTTCCTGCTCATGGTAGGGGAGTGGATTAGACAACCCTTAAAGGACCCTTCCAACCCAAATGATGCTGCACGGCAAACAAGGTACACGGAATTTCAAAGCTCTGTTAGAATACCTTTTCAAGTCCAAAGTGTTATTTATTGATATTGGCCAGTTTTGTTCCACATCCAAGCATTTACAAAGCTCTCTCTTGAAACACACACTGTGTCAATTTATTTTTTCTCAGACTCTGAACCACAAGATTTGTCATACTTTTAAATTTCAGATCTTGCCTACACATCAGTGTTCACAACAACTCTTTTGAGAGATTAAGTTCTTTAAGATCAGCCATTACAGGGAAGAGAATGTGGAAAAATAATCTATACCCTACGTAGTGTCTAGCATGATTAAGCCATTGGACATTATTTTGAAGTTAATAAGACATTATAAAATCACTACTTAATATTTCTCAGTAAAAAGATGTCCCTGTATCAGCTGTTTGGAGGGTCTCCTTTTTCTCTCCAGTGCCCAAAGAGAGAGCAGGGATGATCATTTGGAACTAGATTCCTCTTTTTTGTCTGAAGACAGGGACGATGACTCCCAATCACCCTTGATGTTATCTTTGCCATGGACTTATCCATTACTGCAGTAGAGACCTCTTTATTTCAAGGCACTTCCAGGTGTCCTGAGACTACAAGCTGAGCAAATGTGACATGGAGTCAGGCTTCATTATGGCGTTTATGCAAGGCAGTTTGGGGGATTTGCATTTATGTTCCTTCATTTTTTTCTTTCTAAAGCCTCACTGATCAGAAAACAATTTGTTCAAAGCATTCTCAGCTAAAGAATTTCTACATGAGAGCACTTGCTTTTCCCCCCAGGGTAATGCTTGTTTGACAAAAACTGAAGAAAACAATGCTCTACTTTTCAGCAAACACTTGTTTTTAGGCAAACAAACAACCAAAAAACCCATTTTGATTGCTAGAAATCTGAAATTTTAACCGATCTGAGATTAGCTAAAAATTCCAGCTACCTGAAACTGGAAACCATAAAAGAGTTAAGGCATTTCTTGAAAAACTTAACCAAAATATGAATTTTCTGATAGAAAATAACTTGTTTTTTCTCAGTGACTCTGATAGTCTGAGCTATTATTTTTAAGCACAGCTTCTTGAAATACTGTGCAGTTTTATTCTGAATGAGATTTGCTGTGGGTGTGCAGCTTATTTTGTGGAAACACGTCTACTCGGTTCACCTACACTTATTTAGAGATAAGTTGCATAAGAAAAGGAAGTAGGCTGATATTTCTTCATGCTTCAGGCTCTTCTACACCCTCACATTTCTGAACTGATGGCACTGCTGGTGCCACTACCACAACACTTCAGCTGAATACTTTGGCTATTTTTGCAAATTAGATTTTTGTTTAGCTTAACGTCAGAGAAGAGAATTTCTTCCTTCCCCCGCATTTGAATCCCTTCAGAAAACATAGAGTCTTTGAGCTGTAAAGAACCTATGCTAATATATCTCTAATCCTGACAAATGTCTTTGGACAATATTTTAGTAAAATATATTTACTGTGAAATGGCTTTTCAAAGGTAATGGTCCATTGTTAAAAATGGTACTTCATGGTAATTTGAGTTCTTTCTGAATTTAGGACACTGACATGCAAGAATGTAACCTCATCAGAGAGAAAAATTAATTGTTATGAGTGGCATCCTGCTTTAGCTTTCATTTTACACCTTTTTGACCAGTACAACTTTATCTGTTTTTCACGAGAAACACATAGTGAAATGAAAAGTTAATTAAATCTGAGTATTTTCCAAACTATTTTTATTAAATCTTGCAATATGTTTGGCTGGTATTATATCAGAAAGATAAATGCTTTGGGGTTTTCCTACCTCCTCTTTTTAAAAAAAACGTTGGCAATCTGGTCCAGTGGAGTGGGAAAAGTGAAAAGCACAAGAGAGGCTACAAAACCTTGCCTGCCTCATGTGACACCCGGCAGACAGGCGTTGTACCTTGGTATTGGCAGGACATCCTTTGTCACCTCTGCTTCAGATGCCAACCCCTCTCGTAGATGTGTGAGCTTTTGTGAACTCCTTTTAAGCACACAACCACTCTAAGATGTTGTAAATTCTTCTCCAAGATGAAATTCAGATTTAGATTAAAGTAAGACTTGCAGAAAATATGAAAAATTATGTCTCTTCACATCTCCACCTCATCTTTGGAAAGACAGAAAGGGGAAAAATAAAATTGTTTGGTTTCTTCTTTTCCACAGCTACAAATCAAGCAAAGTCTGAGTTTTCTGAATTAAACGTTTCAATTTATATTTACTTTTTTTGTTCTTCCTGATATATACAAGACTCTGCTAATGTTTGCTGACCTGACAGAAATGCTTTGCTGAATACTGACTGAAAACTTGACTTCCAGACACTTTAATTAAGATAGCTGTTATTTTATTATAAGGCATACACTACTTTTGAAAAAGAATTCACCTTGGGGCATTGTCATCTTGAACCAAGAACTTTCTATTGCAATGACAACTTATTCTTCCTAAAAATGTGTTGCAGTAAGAAAATTAATTAGGCAAGCTAAAGTGCAAGGTTCAGGAGGAAAGAGGTAGAGAACCTTTTTGCCTTTTGAGGAAAAAGGCCAAATGTATTCATTTTCTCTGAACTGCAATAGTGGAGAGAGGCAGCAGGAAACATCCCCCATGAGTGGATAGGCTACAGAAACATCACGTTAAAACCTGGTGCCTGCTCATGCTGCTAAGAGTGACTTCCAGACTTACTCAGGTAGTCCCATAAACCAGCATGCTTTTGGATCATTCCAGTCTTCTGGAAACAGAAGATCCAGTTCTTGCCTCCACAGCTTTTTAATGTGGCATAAAAGAGAACATGACAAGATGAAAAAACCCAACCACACTTACTTGTGTTTCCTACTTGACAACCACTGCCGTCAATATTAACTTCTCAGCTACTTTATCTGCTTCTACTCCTGGAACTTTCTCTAGTCATTGTCAAATATTCATCTTACATGTTTTTCTTTTCCTAAGAAGTAAATCTACACATGAAGAGTACCTAAGTCCCTCTCCTGTGTCAAGTCTGTCATGGCAGCCCTGACAAGGAAGCTCCAGCTCCAAGTAGGCTCTTCCAGGAAGGAAGCTTTTATTTCTGTGGTTTCCAATGGTTGAACAATCCCAACGGTTGAACAATTTTAAGCAATTCAGTCTGGTGCCAGGTCTGGCAATTAAAACATTCCAGGACTCTTAATGTCAAGCTGATAAGTGTTGGAATGCATGAGTCAGAGGGGACTTCAAGTCAGAGGGGAAATGACTCTCAGCCCAGGAAAGGTAACTGAATATAACAAAAACACAGAACCTCAAATATGTTTGGATATCTTAGCACACTGATAGGTGAGGGTGGAGTTTTTCTGCACCTTAGAAGGTTTTGGGAAAATCGGAGGCTTTTTTATTCATAAGACACCTCTACCAATCAGTTACAGGGAGAAAAAAGTGCAGGATTACTGAACTGCATTAATTATTTATTCTGACAGTCTAAACAAGCAATTGAATTGAGATAGCTTGGGAGTCTCTGTTGACTAATAGGGGAGAAATATAGGAGTTTAAAGGCAAGGAGTGAATTGAGAGTGAGTGTTTATTAGTACATGATTGAATTTACTACTCTGAGGACAAGTTTATATTATAGCTCTTTGGTTCTCATCTACAGAAAAGAATAATTTGGGAAGGCCTTAGAATTGTTAGGCAGGCTCTGAAACATAAAATCATTAAGACAGTAAAAATATAGTGGGAAATTCTGAAGGAGAATAAATAAGATGTACATTGGTCATATTTCCTATGCAAAGTGCAAACCCAAAAAAAACAGGAAAGAAATAAGGTAACTGTATGAAGGAACTTTTTTAATAAAGAGTAAAAAAGAATTACACACTATAAATCATTTATTATCACAGAAAACCTGAAAGACAGCAGACTTATCCTGAGTTTGTTTTATTTTGTTTTAGTCTCTTGGTTTCAGTATTATGACATCAAATAACCCTTGCTGAGCAGCAAAATCTTTGTAAAAAAAATTAGACGGCAAAATTGAAATTCTGAAACTCACAGAAGGCAGACGAAATAAAGGATGAGCTATATACAATACAACGGTCTGAGGTGGTTCCCTCAGCAGGTCACTGTAGGTTCTCTTTGTAGTCAATGTCATGAAATATGCACTGTTGAGTCATAATTCATCTGTCCTGATTCCTCCTAGACTGAAATGAATTGCCCCCTAAAAGCATTCGTCTTTTGTGGATAAAAAGAGTGTCTAAATAGCTCAGGGTTGCATGTGTTCAGATGAACCTCACTCCAGATGTTTTGCAAATGTACGAAATTCCAAGGAAGAAAATGGAGTCTATTCGATTCTAAGTAGAACCTATATGTAGCAAGGAAACAAAAAAACATAGCAATGATTTGTAGCTTGGATTCACATTCTCTTGGAGTTTTATGCATCTTCCATCTCTGAAAGCAATGGCTGTATCCATAGCAGTTTATTCTTTATCCTGAGGCCAGCTGGCATTATCTGACAATATCCATATGTTCCAATTCTCAGAGCCTTCAGAAGAGAGTGGCTAGATCCAAATTTCCTATTGGGAACAGTTCCTGGCCTATAATACATCCTCAACTGTGCCTGGGTACTATTTATGAGAATGTTACTTGGCCCAGATCAAACCTCTCTGCCAATGAGAAATATGGCAAATAGTTTTGGGGTGTCCATTCCAGGCTATTTTTAATGTAATGATATAGAGGTACCCACTGAAACTGACTACATAGCACAGCTTTGAAAACCTGGGCTACAATAACCTGGAGCACATTTCTGCAGAGAGTGGCAAAAAAATACCTCGGTACACGTTGGTTTCAGGTCTGAGTTATCTTGTCTCCATTTTCAATAAAATATAAAAAGATAGTTGGGAGCTACAAAGGAAGGTGATAATATAGTGAGAATGACTGACAGCTGGTGCTGATAAAGGGGAATATGTGCTGGATAACCCGAGTATACGTGAATATAGGAGATACAATCAATGGGAAATGGGCATTCGAGTGATCACTGTCAAAAACTGAAATCAAAGCAGGCCGAAAGAACAGGAAATGACTATATGATTTATTCCTGATCTCTTTATATAAGACATTAATCTATCACAACAACACAGGGCTACATTTATAGTTTATTTGTTAAGTCAGTAAGAGGATAAATCTGGAATTCTGCAGTATTGCACATTGGTAGATGAGCTGTGAGGGGTCCAGTCTAGCAATGAGTGTGTCCTGACAACTCAGGCCCAGTCTTGGTGGGAATAGGTGGAATAGGAATGTCACCAACCATAACACAAACTAAATATCTTGATCAATCTGAAAAAATAGTCTTTCAAAGAGAGTGCCAAGGACAAGACCTGCATTGTTACCACTTGGCTTTCCCTGACATCACCATGATTTTTAAGTCATACAGTATGATTTTGCAAAATATAAGCTTTCTTTATAGAGGAATAGCATTAGGGTAAAAATTACATTTGAAAATGAAAAAAAAAACAAAAACAAGTTTTACTCTAGAACTGTAGATGTGTATATGTCTTGTGCAACAGAATTTGGTTCAGCTGCTTAAAAAACTTGATTTGAGATAAGGCTTTCTTGGTTCCCATTGTATCAGCAGAGGTCAAAGCTGGGATTCATCGGCTTATTGCAGGTATCTTGTGTGGTTTAAGAAGCCCTGGGATATATTCTGTCTGGCTTCCAGCTACCAAAAGAAAAGGACATGAAGAAACATGTATCAAAGTATCCAAAATGTTAGTGAACATCTACATTTCTACCACTGGATTTCACCACTAACAAACATAGCCAAGAGAGCTTTTCAGTTGATCAAACATATTCCACTTTTCCACAAATCTATTCCACTTTCAGCACTCAGCACAATGTTCTAAAATTATTAATCTAAGAGCATGAATTTTCTAAGAGTATGAATCTAAGAGTCATGTTTGGGTACCTTGAATACTCCAGTCCTGAATACAATTGATTGGGCATCTGAATGGAGTCCCTGCTGACTTTGAGTAACCATATGTTGTCAGGTAAGAAAATGTCTCCAACCCAGCAGAGCCTGATGAAAATTAATTTCCAAAGGTTTGAGAGACTATCTCAAATAATCTCACAAACTTTATCAATTATTTCCTTAGAACTTGTGGAGGCAGGTCCCAGAGGATGGGACTAAGGAAGCATAATACTTGTCTTTAAGTAGCAGCATAACCAGAAGGATCCAGAAACTTATAGACTGGCCAACCTAACTGTGAAAGCCACAAACACAGAGAAGGTTGTTAAACAATCAGTTTGCAAACACTGGCAGGATAATAACGTGATAAGAAAGAGTTAACATGAATTTGTCAAGAACCAGTCACATCCAATCAATTTGATATTCTTTCCTGATGAAGAAGCAGTAAGTTGACAGTAAAGACATATAAGATGACCTATTTTAGTGATTCTTATATTTTCATTTTCCCATAAATAATGGATGCCAGGTCATTAGTCCCTCGTCATGTGTTTTTTATGTCTTGCATGTGTCAAATGCCTCTGTTTAATGTGTGGCACATTTCCCAGGAAAATGTCATATTTTTAATTGACACCCTGCAGTAATTGCCATACCTTGGCAAGAACAAAATGAAACATTCACACCAGAATGTGTGATGGAAGTATTGCCACTGTGACAAATTGCTCATTTCCTTGAGGGATTCCCCCTTTTTGAAACACAGTTCTACACATGTCTATCATGGGTAATATTTCCCAGTTAATCACTGATGCAGTCAATCATTGATATTATCAGCCTGATTTCCCCAACACCTACACTGGTATTCAGAATGCTGTGATCATTAAACTGTGTAATAAACATTACACTGATGTCAAAGAGGTACAGAGGAAAACACAAAAAGTCTTGACTTACAGAAAAAAACACAACATTCAAAAGCTCCGTTTACAGCAAAAAGAGCTGTTCAGTAAAATGATTTATGAAGAACCAAAATCCTTAGGATTTAATAAGAAAGTTATTGACTAGAATTTGTGAAAGCCCAAGGCCTCACTCTTAGTGCTTTTCTGTTAAAGGTATTATAAGATAAATGTCTACAGTGTTCAACTTTTTTCCCACTTCAGAATTATCATGGTGGACTTTTCAGTATGGGCTTTTAATCATATTTTATTACATGAAACCTGCAGCAAATTATAGGTTGGCTGGCAGTAAACTTTTAAGCAGATAAAATGATGCTTAAATACTAAATTAGCTTGGGGCACTCATCTTTCTCTGCATATAGACTGTCAGTGCTTTTTCAGCGGTTTTAGTTTAAAGAAATTCTCAAGAAAATTGTTAAGGTGACATTTGTGAAGTTGAGTGTAATAAAATTTCAAAAGTTTCTAAGGAAAAGCTGTCAAATGTCAGTATGTCTACACATGCATACATAGTGGGATTTTCAAAATTGTCTTTGAGGTAGGAGAAATTACTTAGCTGTCTATCAGTCAGTTTAGATGTCTACATACATTTTTAATTACCTCTTTAATGTTAAGAGTGACTAAAATGTCATCTCAGAGTTATCAGCCTGAAAATTAAACTTCTAGACTCCCTCAACAGTCAATGACGTGAAGTGGTTGTCCCCAGAGAGCAATCCATCCCACCTATTTTAAGATCCAATTAATCATTTCTTTGCCTAAAGAGGAAGCACGGGGGCCTATTCTTGTCTTGGTGCATTTGAAGAGTAGCCAACAAATATCAGGACATACCATGTTCAGCCTTGCAGAGAAATCAGCTGGGAGTAGGAACTGAGGGACCATTGGGCTGTTTCCTTCCTGTTTTACTTAATTATTGACTGAAAAATGAATGTGAACAAGCTGAGCATGTCAGATGATGGAGTAGGAATGTGCGTACTTAAGTACCTAGAATTCATGTGGAAGGGTTTACTGAAGCTGTTCTCTTACAGAGAAATGTCTAGGTTCTTCTCACGGTTCTCTAAATATTTATTTGAAGTTTTTTTGAGTTTCTGAAGTCTACCAACTTACATTTAAGCACCTAGGAATTTTTTATAGGATGAATTCTTCATGCATTTGTAAAATTCAGGTTCAAGTTGGAGCGTTTCAAGTTTGAAAAACTTGCATCCAACTCTCCATCCTTTTCTTGCCAGAAAAAGACAAGAAAAAAAAAGAGAATGGCTTTGACATAAAACATTCAATTTGGCCTGAATCCCTTTTTTAGACTCTTGGGGAAAAAACAGCAAAGGAAATGAAAAAAACCCCTATATTAACAAATGATGAAAAGTATCTCCTTCCTGTCAGATCAATGGAAAGAGCTCCTACACTTGCTTAGATCCAGTTCCAGGGTTAATTCCCTGTCTACCTGAGAGAATTAGTGCCCACTTGGTCTATACTCTCTTCATCACCATGCAGCAGGAGCACTCTGGGGGAGGCAGTGCCTATCCAGGCACTGTTATCCTGTCCTGGCAATATTTGTTAAATCAGGGATTGATTTGAGCTGTCACTGGATTCAGTCCCAGATGAGTGACATAATCCCTAAACAAGAAATTTTCTGCTCTTTCGCATCGTCTCATCTCACTTGGTTTAGGCATTTAAAGGCACTTTTAAAGCCAACTCCTAAGAACAGGAAAGGAAAGAATTATGTATTTCTACAAAAAAAAAGTTACTTGGCTACATTTGTACTCTGTAAATTTATTGTAAACCAAAACCAAACTTTATGGTGCAAGACAGCAACTTGTACCAGAAGTAGTGTGGCCAGCAGGACCACACAGTGATTGTCCCCTGTGCTGGGCACTGGTGAGGCCACACCTCAAATCCTGGGTTCACTTTTGGACCCCGGATGACAAGAAAGACATTGAGGGGGCTGGAGCATGTCCAGAGAAGGGAACAGAGCTGGGAAAGGGTCTGGAGCACAAGCCTGAATAGGAGCAGCTGAGGGAACTGGGGTGGCTCAGCCTGGAGAGAAGGAGGCTCAGGGGGAACCTTCTGGCTCTGCACCACTCCCTGACAGGAGGGTGCAGCCAGGTGGGGATCAGCAATAAAACAAGAGAAAATGGCTTCAGGTTTCACCAGGGGAAGTTTAGATTGGATATTAAGAAAAAATTCTTCACTGAAAGGATGGTCAGGCATTGGAACAGGTTGCAAAGCGAAATGATGGGGTCACAATCCCCAGAAGTGTTCAAAATGTGTGGATGCAGTGTTAGAGACATGGTTTAGTGGTGGACATTGCACTGCTGAGTTAATTGTTGGACTTGATGATCTGAGAAGTCTTTCCCAACCTTACCAATTCTGAGATTCTAAAGTGAGATATAATGGCAACAATTCAGTCCTGAAAGAATAAAGATGAAAGAAAATCCCAGCAAGATTCCTCATTTTTCCGAACCTACTCTCTGGTAAGACTAAGACACTCCTCTGGATGCTGAATACTTACCAACAAGGCTAAAGAAATTCCTTCATTTTAATATAAAATAAGAGGTAGCTGGGAAGAGCAGTGATAGAAATTGATGGATAACTACAAATATAACCACAATAAAAATGTTTACAGTTATATCATTTTGATTATCTGTTTCTTCAAGTCAATATTCAAGTCAAATTGTGCCTGTGCAGGTTAGAGTCTCTCCAAAGTCCTTTTTCAAGGGATAGTGTTTGTGGTGTGAATATGTGAACAAGTTCCCTGGCTAAGAAATCTGAGAGAATATGCTAAGCAGGACTCTTGACTTAAATACCTTCTATGCCTGTAGTTTTCTGACTAGATTCTTCATCCTTGTGGTCCAAGAGCTTAAAACTGCTGCTTCCTTTGAACAAAAACTTGTGATTTTCATCAGAAGTTTGCCTTCTCTTTAAGGCAAGCTCAGGGCTAACTGACCAGCATCAATTTTTTTTGCTCTTGGAGACAAAAACAGGGGTTACAGAAGAAGTGAGATGATTCACAGTAAGGCTGGATTGGGTTTTCCGACAAGCTGCAAGAATCAGGGGGAGTCACCAAATGCCAGGCGATACCCTTCAACCAGGGATTAGACCCTGGAGAAGAAGAAAATTATACCTGAACAAACAAATCTACAAAAAGAAATTGAGAAAGGTCTGTCAACCGCTTATGCTAAAAGAAAAAAAGGAGAAAATATGGTCAGTATGAGAATGAGCATTATGGGTTTTGTTCTACTTAGTTCATACCTGAGAGCTCAGAAAGTAGACAAAGAGGAGATGTATGAACACACCCTGCCTTCATCTGGGCTGCTGGCAAGTCTGCCTGGACACACCGCCTCCCTGTCTGCTGTTCCAGAAGTAATAAAATCTGCCATCATCGTTCTGCTATTGACAAAGGCAAAGAAGAATTTTCTGCAGAATGTTTTTTGAGAAAATTAATTGACAACAGGATTCTTGGCAGTCTGCAACCATAACATTTGTATGATCTGCTGATGCCACAGTTTTATTCCCTGCTAATCTGATATTGCTCTCTTCACTGTGCAAGGGCATCTCTTGTAGCTGTTGTTGGCATGCAGAAGGCAGACCTCCTAACTAATAATTTCACAACATCTTTCAGTCTATACTGGCACATATTGTCTCAGAATACTCCATGGAGACAACCCCAGCACACAGCAACCAAAATGTGCCCATCTGCTTGATCACTTCATGATGTGGAAATTCAAGTTTGCCAGCCACCTCCTTGGATCCAGTACAAATCCCTACCTCACCAGAAGGAGCCAGTTCCTCAGAGAAAATTGTGGTCTTTATGTACACACTCCTGGATTCATCCCACCTGGCATAACTGAGCTGTCGACATCTGAACCTCTGTCCCCTTGAGCTTCCTCTGGGCCAATGGAAGGAGACAGACGCCTGTAGATCTCCAGACAGGCAATTTAGGTTGTTTGAGATTTGAAGGGCAAGGGGGATAATATCTGTCCTGCACATGACAAACTATGGGATGGCAGGCCAGGCTTAGAGGGATTCAGTGCTATGCAGGACCCTCAGCTTGTTGCTCTGAGATAAACTGAGTACACTGGAGAACACTTGAAATCTTACAGAAATGAGCCAGAGTCCCCCGACGTAACAGAAGCCAAAAGGGAAATATCAGGGGAATATCTGTAAGGAATTAAGAGGTGTTCCTCTAGGCAGCCCAGCTGAAGTGCCTCTACATGAATGCCTCTACACCCAGCATATGTAACACACAGGAGAAATTGGAAGCCACCATGCTGCTAGAAAGCTGTGACCTAGTAGCCTTTCCTGAAACTTGGTGGGATGAATCCCATGACCAGAGCATGGCTATCAGTGGTTACAAGGCTGTTCAGAAGAGACAAGGGAGGAAGCAGAGATGGAGGAGATGTGGGTCAAGTGAATAGTCAAGATAAGCCCCTGAAGTTTAGGAAAATAAACTTCCAGCTCTTCAAGGAGCTAGTCCATACAACCCCACAGGAAACTGTCCTTAAGGACAAGGGCGCAGAACAGACCTAGAGGATCTTTAAGAAAATCTTCCACAGAGCACAAGACTCGGCAATCCCCAGGAGCAAGAAATTGGGAAAGGAAGGTAAGAGACAAGCATGGCTGAGCAGGATCAAACTAAAAGACAAGAAGAAAATGTACAGGCAGTAGAAGCAGGGACAAGTATTCTGGAAAGATTATAGGACACACTTGGTTGTGTAAGGATGGGGTGAGGAAGACCAAGGGACAGCTGGAGCTGAACTTGGCTAGTGACACAGAGAGTAAAAACAAGGGCTTCTACAGGCATGTTGGCCAGAAAAAGAAGGTCAAAGAAGGCATAACCCCCTGATAAAAAAGGCTGGCTGTAGTGGGTTCAGTTCGAAACCGGGCAGAAACACCAGTTTAGTGTAGTGGGTTGGTTTGCATCTTTTACCTTTTGTGAGATAAGAATTAGGAGGAATGCAAAGCAGACTTCAAACTTAAAGAACAGGAAGAAGTTTATTAACATAACTAGAAGAAAAGGATTAATAAGAGTCAAAATACACCGTCAGAACACTTTTCTTCCCCCCAGCCTCCCCCCTCTTTCCAGTTACAACATAAAGGTACAAACTTGAGATTATTTCTGTCAGTTTATCAACTCTGTAATAGTCTTTCATCATTAAGGGAGAGGAGTCTCTTTTGCTCATGCTATGGGGCTTCTCCACAAGAAGGAGTCTTCTCGTGGCTTCCACGTCACAGCACAACAGCCACCCGGGGTGGTTTTCTGCTGGCATGTGGAAGTCCCTTCCCTTG